>BPLR01001879.1:0-70049 GCA_021605095.1 Caerostris extrusa
GTGCTACATACATGTATTGCTGTAAATATAGATACCTTCCCTTATCGAGGTGTACAGTTTGGAACTATAATGTTTAATAAATCAAAAAGTCCTCAATTCTTCAATAAGATATAGCTAAATTTAACAAATCACTTTAAACTACAAATCTTATTATAAATGAAGCCAAATGTAATATTTTGTATAAAAGAAATATTTTTTCAGTATGAAAATAAAAATCACCTCTTCTTGTTTCATTCTCCCTTCAACAAACTGTTGTATTATGGTACTGCTTGTATTGTACAAGAATTTGTAATGAATTCTTATTGTTTTATTTTATGAACTCCTCCCTATTTCTATGTCTATTTCTATATTTATTTCTATATTATTTCTTCTTCTAGTCTATATATTCAAGTATAATTACAGTATTAGCTGTTACATTTTCTTTTCAATAAGCATTGTTGCATAATCCTATTCGATGACTTCCTTAGCCTCAGTGTGATAAAATGAAAAAAATATTTTATAATGAATTCAGAATACACGAATGCTAATTAATAGAATTATTAAGGACATCTTATGGGCTACTGATCAGACTATTAACATATGGACAGAATGCATATGCTACATACATATAGTATAATTAATGTGGAATATAGGTAGGGATATAATGGGGTAGAGTTGGAATATAGTTGGTGGGGTATAGTTAGAGTATAGCTGATTGATATAGTTGGTGGGCAGAAGTTGAGTATAATTGGTGAGGTAATGTTGTAGTTGATCGGGTATAGTTGGAGTATAGTTGATGGGGAATAGTTGGTAGGTATTGTTGGAGTTTAGTTGGTGGGTATAGTTGGAGTATAGTAAGTAGTGTATAGTTGGAGTATAGTTGATGGAGTATAATTGGTGGGGTATATAGTTGATGGATATAGGTTGAATTACGAACAGTTGTATTCAGATTGTAAGAAACTCAAACTACTTTGAATTTTATAGCAAGAGTTTAAATTACTGCGAGTTACATTTTTGATACCCAATCTTATCTGCTGTAGCCAATTTTTACCAAACATTCTGTATAATTATATTTTAAGAAAATTATATATACTTCTTGGCTAAATATAAGATAATATAATAGATTAAGACTCTTTAATGTTAAATAAGTATATACTAATAAAAGGTATAATTTACTAATAAATAAGTTACTCAATTACATATATTATTCAAAAATGAGAAATTAAATTATAGTAATAATTTTAATTAATATAAATGCCAAAATAAATTTCATTTTGTGATTACATAAGTACTTACTGCGTGTGTTTGACAGTGACAATAGAAAAAATAATTTGTGTTTTATTGAAAATAGTGGTATTTGACTAATTTTTAAGTGTATAAAGTTTATAACAATAACATTACATATATTTTTACAAAATCTGTATGAAGCAAATGTAAGTAATCATATTATGTAGGATATTTAATATATATTTCTAAATTATATATCTAATCCATTATTATGTGGGAAAATTAAACGTGCATAAAATTCTTCTTAAAATAAAAATTATATTTGATGTCATAAAATAAACAAAGAAAAGTTTCAAAATCTTATTCAATATTCATTTATGCAAAATATATATGGGTAAACTAAGAGAGTTTGCCCATATATATTTTTATTTAAGTTTATATAAGAGTTCTGTGCATGTCTCTATTCCACAATTAATTAGTATTCAGCCGGCAATGCTTTGTTTCTAATTATAATTATGCATTTAGATAATACGTGAATGAATATTTAAATATTTCATCTCGTGCATATAATCCATTAAGCTGGTTATAATCAAATCTGCATTCTACCAGACAGAATGATTTAATGGAAAATACGTGTAAGGTCCAATTCTGCAGCTAACAAAAGAAGGTTGAATTACTTTCTTAACAAGAACGTGACAATAGAATAGTTCAAAAATCAATACACATTCTACTAATTCGTGTATGTAATATGAATAATGAAAACTCATGTTAAATACCTTATAAGGATAAAATTATGCATATATCTCTTTGAAATATTTATTTCAATTTATGGACAGAAATCTATATATAATATAAAAGAAATACCAATAAATATTGTAAAATTAGAATAGAGAAAAATTAAAGAGAAAAACATGGTATACCATCTATTGGTTATACCAACAATATAGTATACCATCTATTGGTTATGCCAACAATATAGTATACCATCTATTGGCAATCACATTGGCACTGTAATCTATTGGCAATTGGTAATCAACTTTCAAATATTATTTAGTTAAAAAGTCTATTACACTTCCATTTAAAATTCCATTGCATAAAAACAAATAATAAATTAATAAAGACATCATTAATTTTAAAATTCAAAAAATATATAAAATAGAAAAAAGTAACGGATAAATATGTAATAGACATTAGTGTACATATTCTTACAAGGATTTTGTGAATTTAATTTCATCATAACATACTCTACATTAGAAAATAACTATAACTGAACAACAACTTATATATAACAACTATGTATAAGTTGTTGTTTAGTTATACTAGTAACTTTATATAAGTTAATTAAAATGTTCTTTGAACATTCTTAAGAATTTTTTATTTTTTTATTATTTATAACTATCCAATAGCTAGTTAATATAACTCATAAAATCAAGTATCCTTTTAAAATGACATGAAAACTTATTTATAGATTTAGTTATTTCACCATATTTTAATCTTAAATATCTTTACTTCTTACTTTAAATTACTTAATTTAAATTATAATATATTTAATAATATTTATAAATAGTTAAAAATGCTTCATATATAAAAATCACAAGTATAATTACATTAAAAATGCTTTATTTATTTGAAAGTCTCTATAAAAGTTATTTAAATGCATTTATATACATATATAGATATAAAATAAACAGCATCTATTTTATGGCTTTTTTTATCTCCTTTATCCACTTCCAAATACACTGCCTAAAACCAAGTCATTTTACATTTTCAAATAACGTTCCTTAGATAAAAAGCTATTTGGCATAGCCCAAAATTAAATTTGCGTGTTCTTCCCTTTTTTCCCAAATCCAAAAATATATTCCCGGAAAAAGGGAAGGCAATAAGGAAGAACCTATTTCTGACTCTAAAACCACAGATCAGTCCATCTTCGGAAGAGAGTATTCCAATCTTCTGCCTGGAAAACAACTCAATTGGTCCGCTCCGTCCAAGTTGGACAACTTCTTAGAAGGTTCTGAAAATCTCTTCGTAAAATGGAAATTTCCGTTGCGGTAGAAATCGCCCCGAACGCACTGGTCCGTTAACGAGAACCAATAGCGATCGATACGACAGGAGAGATCTGTTCTGACCTAACCCCACTGAATAGGATGCCATCGGAGAAGAGGAATTCTGGATTTTTAGTTAGAGAATGGGCCTCATGATAATAGGAATACGAAATGTGGGTTGAATGCATGGAATTATTAGAATGTTTTGGATTCCGGTGCTGTTATTGTAGAAGCAAATGGAAGAATATTTTAAAGATAAGTTATCAGTGGAGAGGGAAGTAATATTGAAGAGATTTTTTCAGTAAATAGGGGAAAAAAATGTTGTAATAGGAAAAGAATTGATTTTTAAAATGTGCAGATTTTTTTTCTTTACTTATTCAGAAACGTTTTGAATTTAGAGAATATCTTTATTTAGATTGTATATTTCAAAATGAATATGTAGGGAAAGTAGTTATATTGCGAACTGAAACAGATATATTTTCTTGTTATGAATAAGAATTTATTATTAGCTAAAAAGTGTTTTTAACTCAAAAACGATTTTTAAATTTTGTTTTTTCATATTTTATTATTCTTTTTTATGTGCTGTATTTCAATTATTAAAATAAATATAGTTTTCTACTGTTTGTCTAGTTAGTTTTACAACAAATTTTAGGTGGATCATAAAAAATAAATAAATGAACTGTTTTTTTCATTAGTTTATGTTTTATATTTTTATCAAGTTATTTAGTCTAAAAATATCATTTCTGTTTATATAAAATAAATCACTGTTTAAAATTATATGAATTTTAATTTTCGTTAAAAGTATTTTATTATTATTATTATTTTTATTATTTTATATATATTTTTATTATTCAATATTATTTAAAGTAGTATAATTCAACATTCCCTTTACGCATACCGTACAAAATAACCATTTTACTTTTACAAAAATATTATTGTTAAAAATTTAAAGTGCTTTCCTTATCTAAATAAAGCTAGATTTAGGTAATTATAATAAACGTTTTTCTGTAATATGCTATTAATAGCTCATAAATACTAAGCCTGAATTATATTTTAATTTATAAAGTCCAAACTATCTCACTGAAGTACTGCCTGAATTTACTGCCCGAAGAATTCCAAGTACATCATTTCATATGTTATAATATTACTTTTTCTAATTTTTATCTTTTTTTTTTTAAGTATGTGGTTCCTTTGGAAATCTGAAAACGTTTAAATAAACCATACAGAAACCTGAAATGAGAGTTGAAGGAATATTGCTTGGGAATTTTTCAATAAAAAGAATTCTCATTTATTTAGTTTGCACCCAAGGACAAAGCAAAAACAACCAATTATACCAAATCAACAACGAATTAGAGACTGATTGAGATCTTATAGCAATATGATCCAAATTCTTTCCAATTGAAAAGTCATGATAAAAGATTTATAGTTGCGTAATGATTTTTATTAACATTGTTTTATATTTACATTGAGTTCATCATAACTAGTAAATTATATCAGTTAAATACTTTTTTTCTGTATATTTTAAGATGTAATTACTTTATCATATATCAGTAAGAGTTTTTCTGCATTTTTTAGCAGAATTGCTTTAATTTTTTTTATCTGTAGTTATATAATTATGGCTTAAAAAATTTCTCAAAAGAGAAAATTCAAGCTACAACTGAAGTATTATACTTATTACATAATAAAAAACAATAATGTCAATTATAATAGGGCTAACCACTCTAAACTAAATTCATTCTTTGGTTAAAAGAAAATTTAAAAATAAAATTTGCCTTTCAGTCAATATTTTCATAAAAATGAGTTTCATTGGTTAATCTTAAAAAAAAAAAAATTCAATGTCTTAAAAATTGTTAAACAAAATTAAAGTAAAAAAATGTATTACTGTAAAAAAAATATTGTAAAAAATTTATTGTAGAAATTTTTGTAGAAATCATAAAAAAATGTATTATTGCAAAAAAAATATTATAAAACATTTATTATTGTAAAAATTGAAAAAAAATAATAAATTATTGTAAAAATACATTATTGTAAAAAAAATTTTGTAAACAATTTATTATCGTAAAAAACTGTAAAAAAATTCGTGTGAAAAATATATTATTGTAAAAATTGTAAAAAAGTCTCAATATTGTAGAAAAAAATGTCTCCATATTTATCGTACCTTACTTTCACAATTTCTTGGGCTTTAGAATTTGTGTTTTTTAAGTTAATTAAAAGCTCTTTATTAACCCTTATCAGAATTTAATTAATGATCATTGAACTAGACTAGTTAGGACAGAAAATTTCAATAGATCATCAAAAAGAAATGCTACCAGATTCCCTATAGAACTCTTCGATGCCTTGAAGAAATGTAGACACTTAGAGATAAAATCCGATGAATAAAGAGGAAAAAATTCGACCCTTAAGGGTATAGGCTTTTCTGATCCTTATATAATTGGTTGGCAACAGAAAAAAAGTCTATATAAGTTTCAACTACTGCACGAGTTTCTGAAATAGTGGCTTTAATGGAAGGTTTAAATTCTCTGAAAAAGGGAAATTAGAAAACTTTTTAGAAGAAAATCAAAAAGTTTGGCGAGACAGAAACTAATTTTAATTTTAAGAGATTGAATCTGAGATAAAGAGTTTCACTACAAAATAGACTAGGATCTGTTTTAATAAAAGTATGATGGGCGACTTAAAAGTGATAGATCTAAGTTAGATAATCAAATAATACAATTTTCAAAATTAATGAAATTAATCCCTTCTATGATTCAATATTTTATTCAAAACACATATTTTATTTGCATTGGCAATATACATCAACCATGTAATAGCATTTGTCTGATCAATTCATGGTGTTCAAGGAAGTGATTCCCTAGCTAAAATTCTCACTCTTTGTTTATTTACCAAAAACGGCTAACTATCAATGGGACGACGATAAGTGTGTGATCTGCTGAGAAAAATATGACGTTAAGCCTTTTTTTTACCCTTCTAGACATAGATATTTTAAATACCGCTGTAATTTTAATTAACAATAAAAACGTAATAACTAACAGTTTGCAATAGTTAATTTTCATATAATTTTTTTTTTCTTCATGTAATTCGAAGAAATGAGCCCCTTGTATTTAAGGTAGAGACGTCCACTAAGACTTTAAGGCCATATGTATGAAAAAAATTCAAGCGCAAAACAGTATATACTGGAGATACGACCATTTGAGTAGCTTATTTTGGAAATAGTATTGCCTTTGATTTGATAAAACCCTTACCTCAAAAATAAGTAAATAAATAAAAGCTTTAGTCTGTAACTTTGCTGATTTTTTTAAAAAAGTTACTGATTTAATAAATCTGTGACAAACAATATACTTTTCAGGTGAAATTTTAATGTAAATAATTTGCTTATGATTACTCCAAGAATGAAAGCATGGTTATAAAAGTTTACAAACTTATTGTCAATATTAGTTTTTGCCATATATGTATATCTTTGTCTTAATTCATTATATCTTTCAATGTTGATTATCAAATTTTATGCAAATAACTTTTTATAATCATGCTTTCACCCTTGAGTGAAAGCATGATTATAAAAGTTAAAAAAATGTGATCATTACTACTTTATTGTCATATATATGTCTTCTTTGTCTTAATTTATTATATATTTCAATGTTGATAATGAAATTTTAATGTAAATAATTTGTTTATAATTACTCAATGAGTGAAAGCATGATTATAAATGTTTAAAAACTTATGCTCAATACTAGTTATATACCACTTCTTTGTCTTCATTTCTTTCAATGTTAATAATGAAATTTTTAATGAAAAAATAAACAACAAGAATAACAGAAAGAATAATATCTAAATTAATCTCGATATATTCAGAGTAAGTACTTAAATCGAAAGAATTCTGAGAAATTATTTTTTTTTATTAATTTATACAATCCCTGAGAAACATAATAAGCTAGTGCTAATCAAAAGATTAAAATATCATCATTCTTCATTTAAAACATCGAAATCACATAGCCCTTTGCTTTGAAAGTTCATCTTTCATAGAATTCTCTCCATAAGTTTACTTTCCAAATATCTGAAGATTAAGTCTGCAACTAATCTCTTAAAAAAAAAACAAGATGTTCCTCCTACAAGATTTGGAATAAATTAATGGGAAAAAATGCAAGAAGATAAGAGAAGATTATAAGTCAATGAAATTAATTCTCTTTTATAAAAACGTTTCCATTATTAAAAGATAACATTACATTCCTATAATGGATCAAAGAGAAAGGACGACAATAAATGTAGCTAAAATTTTAAATTAAAGATTCATGGTAAGTAATTTATCAGCTTTGTGATCTATATTAATAAAGTGGTTTGATAAATTTTTGACTGCTGCACACTGTAAGAATTGTAGAAAATTAATATAATAATTTAAAAGGATAATAATTCTAAAAAGGATACGTAAGAAGTATTGGGTTGGTAATTAAGTGATTGCAGATTTTGCCAATAGAAGGTCTTATCCCATTCTTTTGCTTTGTCAACGATTTCTAAACACCTTTGTTGTTCGGACTTCCGCCTTTAATTTAGTAAAAAAATTATATCCATCAGTTATTTAGTTTCGTTTTTATGCCAATTTAAAAATGAAGAACAAAACGTGCATTTCGGACGTATTTCATTGTATTATTTCCGAAATAGCAAGAACACAAGAAGTAGCACACAAGAATGTGTCGTGTATGCGAATGAAGTCTTGAAGGAAAGGAAGTGTCAAAATTGGTTTGCCAAATTTCTTTCTGAGGATTTTTCAGTGAAAACTGCGCAACGATCTTGCCGTCCAGTTGCCCATATCAAGACATGGGCAACTGGAGACCCATATCAAGGCCATACCAGAGACCCATATCAAGGCTACTAACGATTCAGATTGTCATAGCACAACACGTGAGATTACATAGAAGCTGAAGGTATCACATACATGTATACAAAAATATTTAAACAGTTTGGCTATGTCAAGAAACTCGATTTATATATTCCTCATCAGCTTAAGAAAATTCATTTGAAGCAAAGCATTAATATCTTCCATTCGCTTCTGAAACGACTGAAAACTGGCGATGAAAAGTAGATAGTTCATAACAAATCGAAATTATATGCATTTAAATTCAATTGCACAGAAAAATTGTGAAAATATATATTCATTTCTATTCAATGCAAGGGAATTAAATGCAAGTTAATTGAATTTTTCTTTGCAATAGTATCAAAATGTCGTAAAAAATAAAATATATGATACTATTGCAAAAAAAAAAAAAAATTGCTCAAAAATATCATTTTTATTCAATGCAAAGGAATTACACGCAATTCGAATAAATACAATGTGTCTTCAAGCAACTAATGATATCATTCCTAAAAAAAGAAAAGGGAAAAGCGAGGAAATCTATCAAGTCAGATTGTCTTCAACAGTACCAAAGATTTATCGGGAAATTTATTTCTACATTACATATCGCTTTCTTACAAGATAACACTTTCAGAATCGGATAAAAATTGGTACCACGGGAAAAAATGAATAATGAATTTCCTTTTTTTTTTTTTTTTTTTTTCATCCTCGAACTTATTCGGTAAATTTTATGAGATATACATTTCTCTTTTCTGTTATCTTGTGTCAATTTTTAGAAGGAAGTTCGATCTTTCAAAAGGGTTTCACGTCATTTGTGCGATTTATTTTAAATGTAATCACAGCCAGTTGAATTGTCTGTACAGCAATGCATTTATATCATTTAGACTGTAAACCCAATTTTGGTGATAGTTTTTGATGGAAATCTTAAGAGGTTTTGTCGTTACTTGACATTATCACAATCCATTTTTATTTTTTGTGCATTCTATAAAAATAGGTAAACATTTCTAGTTAATTTTACAATTTTCTTTGTATGTATAAAATGAATTTTAGTATCAATGTATTATTTTATTAAATTGATACTTAATGTGCAGGTTGTGCAGCTGTATTGTAACCGGGTGCGGTCAGGGGAAATATTTGAGGCACAGGTTGGAGATCTCACAGATTTATTTACACAAGCACAAACACCGCACACAAAAATATTACAATTATTAATATTACAATTATTAATAATATTACAATTACAATATTACAATTATTATAAAAATATTACAATTTTTAAATATTACAAATATTACAATTAACAATTGACAAACCATATTTAAAACATTTACTACCATATTTAAGACATATTATATTATTAGATATAATTTACACCATATTAACAGACCATATTTAAGACATATAATTATATATCGGCACAGAAGGGAATCCTTAAACGAATCTATAATTATATGTCGTTAAATGTTTCAAATATTATATGTCTCTAATTGTATGTGTGTGGTATTTGTGTCAATAAAGCTGTGAGTTCTTCAACCTGTGCCTCAAGTGTTTCGACCCAACCACTCCCAGTACAATCTGTTTGACCAACCTGCACTCTACAGTTATAAAAATTTTATTTTAACTCAATTTCTTTATTGAAAAGCCACATTACAAATCCAAAGTCAATATCTGCTTCAGTAATTCTTACCAATATGAGAGCATTTAGTGTACATAAATTCTATAAATTTAACGTATTCATAGTCATTGAGATGATATTTAGAGGATTTTATACATATATATATATATAATGGAAATTTTGAGTACATAACCAACAACCTATTATATGTGTTCATTACAAAATTAATATTTGGTAAATCATATGAAGTAATATTTTAAATCATAACAATTGATTTACGCAATTTTTATGATTATTTATTTATAATATCCTTTCAAATTCGATTATAATTCATAGGATTAAAAAAAAGTTATCTTTGTTTATTAGTTTTAATAGAACATTTCAACTTTAGCAAGTATATTTTCGTAGATTTAATTATGTATTAAAAGTATTTAATGCTATATACCTAACCATCAAATTTGTTAACAAAAGTTAATTAACTAAAATTTTTCGCTAGAATATTGAAAATAATTATATATTGAAGAGAAGAGGAAAACAAATTTACAAGAAGAAAACATTTACCAGCCACAATTCTGCTTGCATATTAAATTATATATCGAGATATATTAAAATGACAAAACAGTCATTGGTGACAATTTTACATTTCATATATTAACAAACATTTACGTGAATGGCATTTACTAATTAGCTAACATTTATTTAAGCTATTCTGCCTTATTTGCATTCTATTTCTTAAAGAAAATTACTTAAATTTAGCTAATTACGGCTAAAAACTGCTACATATATACAGCTAAGGGAATTCAAGATATTTAGTTTACTTCAAGTTACTACTGCCAAAACAAATTATTTATTTTTGAGGTTTCGAAGCTTTCTAGCTGAATACGCATATTAATAAATAATTAAACAGCCACAGAGTAAGAGGTGGATATTTGCTAATTATTTTACTTCTAACTTGTTACTGTTGTTCAAGAATTCATCAATGTATATTCATTAATATTAAAACCGAGCTTCTTTATTTATTCATTTAAGCCACGAATAAAGTAATTATTTTCACATGCTTAAGTAATTATTAAATTAATTAAAACTAGATTAGCAACATTTTGGAAATTCTATTTGATTAAATTCAAATACAACCAGATATTAATTTAATTATAATAAAGGAAAGAATTTTTCAATTTATTTTTTATTTTTTTATTTTATTTCTCATTTATTCCATTTTATTTTTAAATAAACTTTAACGATATATTAGATAACATATTTGTATGATATGGTTCTTTTTAATTATTTTTTACTAATTAATAAAAACATTAATTATAAAAAAAAATAACATAAAAATACATAAAAAATGATTTATTTAATTATATATTAATATTATTATTTATTTATTTATAATTATTATTATAATTATAAATTTATATATGTTACTAATTAAATTAATAATTATTATTATTTTATATTAATTATAAAATTAATTACTTATAAAAGTACATTAAACATATTGATATTTCTATAAAATAATTATTCAGATTTCAATAACATCATCATCTTCTTCAACTCTCATTGTCTTCTTCCCAAAAACGTTTCTTTAAGAAAATCCGTCAAGAAGATGAGTCCTCTCTTCTCATTGGAATGGACACTTCCTCAGCTCATGGTCTTTCACCAATCACGATGAAGCAACTCATTACGTAGTCCATACCCCATCTGTAATTGTTTCGACTTGTGAAGGTGGAACAGACAATCGCTAATTTTCACGATGTATCATTATCCATGACACTGATTATCTGCTGTCAGATTTGAGTGACAGGTTGATCTCATTATAACAAAACACTAATTGAATGTAATATAAATGTCCCACGGCACTGCTTATCTGCTGTCAGATTTGAGAGATAGGTTGTTATTACGAACTTGTTAAAGAATATACATTCCTTTCTCTTGGGAACAGAAATGCTATAACTCTTCCTGTGGGAAAAATGTTCAAACTGCTTCATGATTAATCAGAATTGCAATTTTACTTTTATTTCTCAAAAAGAAAATAAATAATCTTTCTTGACATATTTCAATATCTTATGATAGATCATCACATCTAGTACCGTTATCATCGCAGAATTTCAACCAAGTCGCAAATGTTCATAAATTGTCTTATTTATATATAGTTAATAAACTAATAAAATGTTTATTAATGTAAATTTAACATATAAAAAATCATTTAATAGATAACGTGCTCTTATAAAAGAATTTTTATTGCATAATTCAAACTTATAAATAACGAATGTATAGTATACTTAATAATTAATACAGCCAACTAATTATTTACAATGCTTAACTGCATTGAGAATACACAATGGAAGCGAAATCCATGGCACAGCCGGGACTTCAACTCAAAACCTGTGGCACCAAGCGCCAGACACTAGGCCATTCATGCCCCAACGCTATATATATATATATATATCCATTTATATTATTTTATAAAGCAAAAATTACCTTACTTAACGTGTTATATACATATGTGCTATAATAATACAGATTATTGCGACTAGTATTTGGAAACAAAAACATATTCTATTTGAAACATAATATAATTTGAAAGGGCATTCACCATTTCATTTCTTTTCTTTAAACATTATATACACTATAAATCCTAGCAATGTATGCAACATAACTTTCCGCTGAATAAACGAAACGAAGTGAATCCCTTATTAAGTTCCGGTTTAATTTCGAATTCACTAAAACAGACTGTCCCCACTCGGATCATAAATCATACCCACTGACACGGGTTCCCTCACCCCGTAAAGTATCCCTAAACCCAGTAACTAATGAAGCGCTAAGTTTCTGCCATTGTTTACTTCTCAACGGCTGAAGTGTTCGCATGCATCGCAATGCGCCGTGTGCGCGTGCCTCATTTATGTAAATAGTATGCTTTATGACGCGTGCAGGGCTGGAGTTGGTGAGGTGGGTGGTGGTAATACTCGGTAAGATGAGAGTGATGATACCTTATGAGACGATTTGATACGAGAGCTCTTCTGAACACTTACAAACCACCAGGTGACAGTGACACAGGTTGTAATTTATCCTGACGAGTGTTGCCGTGGCGTGTGATATTAAAATTCCACGAATTCATGTGGTAGTTGTATTTTCCTCTCGGTGTCTCATGGGTAATTTTTTTTTTTTTAAATGTGGTTTCTAAAATGGAAAACTGGAAGAATTAAATTAAATTAATGGTTAAAGAAGAAGTTGAATACAAAAAAAAATTGAATGTTTAATTCAATTAAAATTTTTCTTCACATTTAAGATAATTAGATTCGGTCATTTCATAATTCTCTTGTTCGAGCCCTGGTTTCAGTTTCGAGTCCCGGTGGTACCATGGATGCTTGTAGTGGTTAGAAATCCCTTTAAGGCGTCGGTGCAGGTCTCATATGATTGTACAGAGTCGGGTTTGGTTTGTCGCTTTACGGTCATCTTCTGAACACAAGTTTTAAACAGAACGGGACCTAAGAGACATTCAAAAGGTAACCGACAATACAATATTTAATTACTTTTTAGGTCGAATGTTTCACAATCATTCCTTTATAAATAATTTTTAGTTTTTGTCGTTTATAACAAAACATTTCTTCTTCTTCAATGGTGACACAATTCCTTCGTGGGCCAAGGTCGTCTGCGTGCTGGCGGATTTCGAGATAGGAAATGTTTTTCTTTTTACTGGATAAGGTTGTCAGACTTACGCTCGGCAGTCATGTTAGAGCGGGACCTACGGTTAAAGAGGATTCCAAAACACTATAAACATCCATGGCCCCACCGGGACTCGGAACCCAAAACCTGTAGCACTGAGTACCAGAGCGCTAGACTCTCGGTCATTCAGGCCCTAACCCTAGATATATACGCATAATGGATACACCCATGTAAATTTTTTTAAAGCAAAATTACCTTAATTAATATGTTATATATCTGTATGTATATATAACATATACACAGTGCAGTCACATTAATGTGTCCTGTCAAAAACCAGAATATACACTCTTGTATATTCTGGCTTTAAGAGGAGTGTGGAATGTGGTATTAACTGGTACTTAAGCGATATTAAGTGGAATTCATTATATACACTCCACTGCAATGTGCTGCCACCTGCCTTTTGTGATTGGTTATTTCACGTTGACGTCGAAAGTAGGTGGTGGTCACATTAATGTGACTGGACAGTGTATAACAAATTTGATATTTGAAAACGAAAACATATTCTTCTTGAAACATAATATTATTTGAAAGGTTATTCTCCATTTCAATTCTTTTCTTTAAACATTATATACCATAATAATCAGCAATGTATGCAAACGGAACTTTCTGCTGACCAAAACGAAACGAAGTGATCCCTTATTTAGTTCCAGTTTAATTTGGAATTCACTAAAACAGACTGTCCCCGCGCGGATCATAAATCACGCCCACTGACACGGGTTCCTCACCCCATAAAGTATCCCTAAACCCAGTAACTAATGAAGCGCGAAGTTTCTGCCATTGTTCACTTCTCAGCGGCCGAAGTATTCGCATGCATCACAATGCGCCGTGTGCGCGTGCCTCATTTATGTAAATAGTATGCTTTATGACGCGTGCAGAGCTGGAGTTGGGGGTGGGTGGATGATACTGGGTAAGATGAGAGTGATAATACCTTAAGAGACGATCTGATACGAGAGTTCTTCAAAACTCTTACAAACTCTCACCAGGTGACAGTGACAGAGGTTGTAATTTATCCTGACGAGAGTTGGCGTGGCGTGTGATATTAAAATTCCAAGAATACATGTAGTAGCTGTAGTTTTCTCGATGTCTCGTGAGCAATTTTTTATTTTTAACGTGGTGTCTAAAACGGAAAACTGGAAGATTTAAATGAAATTAATGTTTAACAAAGAAACTTGAACACAAATAAAGTTCAATGTTTAATTCATTTAATTACATTAAAATTTTTCTTCATATTTTAGATGATTAGATACGGTAATTTCACAATTATCTTGTTCGGCGCCACAGGTTTCGGTTTCGGTTAATAGTTCCGGTGGTCCATGGATGTTTGTAGTGGTTAGGAATCCATTTTAAGCTGTAGTTCCCGGTCTCATATGACTGTACAGCGGTTGGGTTTGGTTTGGTTTGTCACTCTACGGTCATCTTGTGCACTCAAAGGTTAAACAGACCGGGACATAAGGGATCTTCAAAAGGTAAACGATAATCCAATATTTAGTTACTTTTTAGGTTGAATATTTCACAATAATTCCTTTATTGATAACTTTAATTTTGTCGTTTATTCCAAAACATATCTTTTCTTCATTGGTGAAACAATTCCATCGTGAGCCAAAGGCCGTCTGCCTACTGGCAGATTTCAAGATAGGAAATGTTTTTCTTTTAACTAGGTAAGGTTGTCAGACCTACGCATACGGTTTAAAGTGTATTCCGAACAAATACAAACATTCCTGGTACCGCCGGAACTCGAACTCGGAACCTGTCGCACCCAGCGCCAGAACACTAGACACTCGGTCATTCAGGCGCTAACCCTAGATATATACGCATAACGTATACACCCATGCAAATTATTTTATAAAAGCAAAATTAAATAACTTAATATGTTATAACAAATTTGACATTTGGAAACAAAAACATTTTCTTCTTGAAACATAATATTATCTGAAATGACATTCTCCATTCAATTCTTTTGTTTAAACCTTACATAGTACCCTGTAATCCTAACAATGTATGCATACATAACTTTCCGCTGACCAAACGAAACGAAGTGATCCCTTATTCAGTTCCAGATTAATTTCTAATTCCCTAAAACAGACTGTCCCCACGCGGATCATAAATCATACCCACTGACACGGGTTCTCTCACCCCGTAAAGTATCCCTGAACCCAGTAACTAATGAAGCGCCCAAGTTTCTACCATTGTTCACCTCTCAGCGGCCGAAGTATTCGCATGCATCACAATGCGGCGTGTGCGCGTGCCTCATTTATGTAAATAGTATGTTTTATGACGCGTGCAGGGCTGGATTTGGGGGGGGTGGATGATACTGGGTAAGATGAGAGTGATAATACCTTAAGAGACGATTTGATGCGAGAGTTCTTCAAAACTCTTACAAACAACCAGGTGACAGTGACAGAGGTTGTAATTTATTCTGACGAGAATTGCCGTGGCGCGTGATATTAAAATTCCAGGAATTCATGTGGGAGTTGTAGTTTCTTCTCGGTGTCTCATGGGTGATTTCTATTTTTAACGTTGTTTCCGAAATAAGAAACTGGAAGATTTAAATGAAATTAATGGTTAAAGAAAAAAGGTAAAATACACAAAGAAAGGTGAAAATTCATTTCAATTACATTAGAACCATTGTTATTGTTCTAATGCAGCTGGAAATATACATATACAGTTAATATTTATGCTATAAGCAAGGGCTTCGTCGCTTTTACTCATTTATCACTACCCGGGGACACGTGTAGCTTAAAGATAGGCTACGGATAACACTATCTAAGATAACGAATGCGAAACATGTGGTATAGCGCGCCGGAGGGCTATTAGGCCCCTTACATTAAACCTTTTCGTCATATTTCAGCTTATGAAATCTTTAATCACATGGAACCATACAGACTCTAACAAAGCCCAACTGATGGCTCAGTGGCAACGTGCGCAGCCGGTGAGCATTAAGGCGGAAATTCCATCTGATGGCGTCTTTGTTGTAGACACTGTTTCAAAAAACGTGGAAGCTCGATGGCTTTTCGGATGTTCAGCATTTGCCTCGTTAGTGAGACTATCTGGTGTTTGTTTTTCTGGGATTCTCCCATACTATGCGCGGTATTTCCCTTAAAATTCCTCCCGGAAGGCACTGCCTTCCTTTTTTTCAGTGTCATTCAGTCATGTCAGACTTATACCTACGGGGAATCTATCACATCAGAAGCTGCTTCCCCCTTTCCCTCCTTCCATGAGACCACACGGGTTCATGGTCTAGATCAGGGGTGGACAACCCAAATGATCTTACGGGACCACTTAGGAAATGCCTCATAACTCCGCGGGCCGCATATAAAATTATATATTCCCATATTAGATTTAGATTCACTATAGACATTTTTTGGAATGAAAATTGAAACATAATTATTTTTGTGTTTACTATTATTTTACATGTAAGCATAGATAATATAATAATAATAATGGTACTAAACGCACATTGTAAAGAAATCTATAACACTAAAAAGATGAAACTACTGGCATAAGAAATTGGAAGAAAAGCTCCTAAAAATGTTTCAAAGATAAGCAATTAAAAAGTATCTTATTTTACAATATCCTAAAAGTTTTTATTATTCAAATAAAATTATTTTGAAAGTTCCAAATAGAAATGAAATTAAACATCCATTCTTCATTTTTTATTTTTATGGAATAGAAAATTTTCCAATATTCAATGTGTATTTCAAAGATTTTAGGACTGTCAGCAACCAAAAATCATGTTATTGCACCTTAACTGCTAAATTTAAGGTTTATAGTCTACCATCAACGTAGGTGACAAGAACAGATATGGATGTTGTTTTATGTTGAAATATTAAAATTACTTGAATTTGTATACTCACGTTTTCTTCCCTTTCTCTTTGTGTATATGTGTGCGTGGCACATCAGTGCGCCTCGTGTTCCATTTAACTTAGGTTACAAAAACAGCCCACTGGAAGATAAAAGGAGGATATTGCTTTCTGTCGAATTTTTTAAAGCGTAACTTTCTTGCTTTGTGTGTCGTATGATTTTGATTTGGTTTGTTATTCTACGGTCATTATATCACTCGATGGTCTTTAGGCTAATGAAACTCGGACCTACAATTTAACGTGAATTATGAACCACTAACAAACAACCCTGCCACCGCCAGGATTCGAAACAGAAACTTGTGTGTCTTTTGGGAATCCCCCCCCACCCCAAAAAAAAAAGGTCCCACAATGATTCCTGACTCAAAATCACCATCGAGTCTCTTCTTTCTGAAAGCTGTGGTTCCAACGGATGCCACCAGCGATTTCAAACCTGATACTCCAGCACATGTAATCAATGGGCCGAAAATTGAGATTCAGATCTGTTTGTCTCGGACCCGAAATCATAGGTTTCGGGTCCGAGTCCCGACGGTGTCATGGATGCTTGTAGTGATTCGGAATCCACTTTTAAATTTAGGTCCCGGTCTGTTAAGCTCTCGGGAGCAGAAGATGACCGTTGAGCTACAAACCAATTGTCTTATAAATAATTTTAATTCTGAAATGTTTTTTTAAAGGAGATAGAAGATCACCGAAATAGATTGTAAAAGAAAATTTAACCTTTACATTTATTAAAACCATAATTTCAGTGGCTTAAAGAATAAACTTTTATTACTTTAAAAAAGCCTTATTATAAAATATTTCTAGAGAAAATCGAAGAAGTAAAAATTCGTTCACCATTCCTATTTTATAGAACAAATAATTTCCAATAAACATGTCGAGAACTTAATTCGAATCTCAAAATACATAATTATCGTTAAAAACATTTTTTGCACTTTAAAACAACTGTTCTATTACTTTACATAAACAAATAACGATGACAAAGGCCATAATTTATTTCGGAAAATGACATTTAAATGGCTCGAATTCATATACATGCATTTTCCTTTTACGATCATGTCTTCTTAAGAATAATTTTTGTTGAAAATATAATTTCTAAAACGAGGGAGATAGAAATTTTAAATCATGGCTGTAGGAAGTATTTTTTTTCAATTAGGGATTTTTTTGCTTTTTTTCCCCTTTAAATCTGGTGAGTAACCAAAAATCCCTAAAACATTCTTATTATTAATTTTGCACTTAAAAAAACTTTTATATTGATAATTTCGCTTTTAAACTATTTACCGTAAATTACTAAAAATTGCAAACAGGAAATAATATCATAGCTCTTTACAGGTTCTTGACTTTCACAATTCGTATTTAATGTATTTTTATTCTTTGATATTTTTTCCTTTATAAATAATTTATAAGCATCTGAGTGAACGATATTAAAATCGTCTCAAAAACTCCTCTTAAAATAAAAGTCAAGTTGTTTTTGTATTGTATTCTTTTATTGGTTAATTTCGCTTTTTAAACTAACTACCTTAAATTACAAACAGAAAATGATGTCATAGTTTATAAAAATTTCTTATTGACGTTTGTTTTTCACAATTCGTATTTAATGTATTTTTGTTCTTTGATATTTTTCCTTTACAAATAATTTATAAGCTTCTGGGTGAACGGTATTAAGAATCGTCTTAAAATTCCTTTCAAAATAAAATGGCAAGTTGTTTTTGTATTGTATTCTTTTATTGGTTAATTTCGCGTTGAAACTAATTACCTTAAATTGCAAACAGGAAATGATGTCATAGCTCTTTACAAGTTCTTATTAACGTTTGTTTTTTATAATTCGTATTTAATATATATTTCATTCTTTGATTTTTTTCCTTTATAAATAATTTGTAAGCACCTGAGTAAACGTTATTAATAATCGTCTTAAAACTTCCTTTTAAAATAAAATGGCAAATTGTTTTTGTATTGTATTCTTTTATTGGTTAATTTCGCATTGAAACTAATTACCTTAAATTACAAACAGGAAATGATGTCATAGCTCTTTACAAGTTCTTATTAACGTTTGTTTTTTTGTAATTCGTATTTAATATATATTTCATTCTTTGATTTTTTCCATTATAAATAATTTGTAAGCACCTGAGTAAACGTTATTAATAATCGTCTTAAAACTTCCTTTTTAAAATAAAATGGCAAGTTGTTTTTGTATTGTATTCTTTTATTGGTTAATTTCTCTTTTAAACTAATTACTTTAAATTGCAAACAGGAAATGATGTCAGAGCTCTTTACAAGTTCTAATTAAGTTAGTTCTTATTTTTGTTTTTCACAATTCGTATTTAATTTTTTTTTTTTTTTTATTCTTTGATATATTTTTCACCTTACAAATAATTTATAAGCATCTGAGTGAACGATATTAAGAATCATCTTAAAAATTCCTTTTAAAATAAAATGGCAAATCGTTTTTGTATTGTATTCTTTTATTGGTTAATTTCGTTTTTAAACTAATTACCTTAAATTACAAACAGGAAATGATGTCATAGCTCTTTACAAGTTCTTATTAACGTTTGTTTTTCAAAATTCGTATTAAATATATATTTCATTCTCTGATTTTTTCCTTTATAAATAATTTGTAAACATCTGGGTGAACGATATTAGGAATCGCCTTTAAAAATTCCATTTAGAATAAAATGGAAAGTTGTTTTTGTATTGTATTCTTTTAATATCTTTTCATTTTTCTAATTGCCCTACTATATAGGCTTAATTTTTTTCATTCAAAATTTCATTTTATTTGAGTTTCCTTTATATTTTTCCTTAGCTAAATAAATTACATACCTTGAAAACATTTCTGTCGTCAATATTTTGATAAAACTTTAATAGATTAGGTAGAATACATAAAATGTCTATTTATTTAAACTATAAAAAATTTTCATGCCAGTGTACATTGACATTTTCTTTAAAGAAACATATATTTATTTTTTTATTATTTAGATACAGTATTTTTTATGTCATAGATTAATATAAAGAAAATTATACAAAAACCATTTTATTACTAATGCCATGCATTACATTTTCTAAATTTTGGTTTATTGCTTATTTATTTTCTCTAAATTCTATGTTTTTAAAGTGATATCTTAAGCTCCTAAGTATATTCTGGGAATTATATGCGGAAAAACGTTAATATTTCTGTTTGCGAATTACAAGCTGTTGCGTAATATCCATAGAAAAAGAATTTTCAAAAGATTTTGTAAAAATAAAATATATAAAAATGCCACTAAAAAACCCGTTTTGAAAACGAAAATTGTCAAACTTTGGTGTTTGAAAAAATAAACAATATTCTAAAATTAACAAACATAATAGTTCTGGACGATGGAAGAATCGCAATTACGTCGCGTTTTTATAGACAAAATGAGATGTATATCATCTTTCTAGTATTGCATTCTAGTAGATGAGAAGTGCAACGTAGATCTACCTCCTCATGGTGCACTCTGGAAATGTCTGATACGGCAAACTGATATACAAATACGGCCTTCAGTCTGGCTCTCAGTGTGAGATTGACTCCTGACCAGGAAGAAATGGATGGGTTTCACCTTGCTTCCTGTTCTGCACTGCCTCCAGTTTCTTTATGGAAGCGCTGTTGGATTGCCAGACTTAAGTGGATGGATTAACTGATGTCATCTAGTTCTTTGTATTTTTCTTTTTATGATATATGCTGTACAGTTGACATGCCATTGGAAAATTTTTTGTAATATATTTGTAATTTAATATGAATTATTTTCATATTATAATTAAATAATTAAAATATATTCGATAATAAAAAATTAGTAGTAGTAGTAATTTATGAAATGTTTAACTTGGTGGTAATTTTGAACTTTTGAAGTGAAAGCTATTAACTAAAAGTTCGAAAGTAAATAGCTTAAATGTTATGAGAATAGATACAGTTATATATTGTGAATAGTTAATTAGCGTCTTTATTAATTAAATATAACCATTTATCCATACCATTCACTATTCGTAAGTTTGAATTATACAATAAAATTTCCTTTATAAGTGCACATTATCCATTAAATGATAAGCTATATGTTAAATTTATATTAATGGATGTTTTGTTATTATTTAATTAACTATATAATTTGACAATTTGTGAAATTCTGTGATGATAACGGTACTAGATTTGATGATCTACGATAAGATATAGAAATATACTAAGAATATCTTGTTTTGAATATCTTCTATCTTGTTTTTGTACTTATTTTTTATATATCATAAAAAGGTTTGTTAACTATTAGCAGGTTGGTTGTTGTTGGCCTGTTAACTTGACATTGAAAATTAAAAAAAAAAATATTTATTTTTAAAATGCTATTAGTTATTGAAATTTCATAAAGATAAAATAAACCTTTTTATAAAATCGTTGTCTTTTTATATAACCATTTGCACACAAACTCATATTTAACATGCATCATCAATTAAGACAAAAAGCTTTTCACTCAACAAAAAATGCTTTGTTAGATTCATTAATATTTTATTCATTCATGGAAGTCTCATAACGATAATTAAACATAAATCCATAATTTTTTATCCCTTTTTTAAGACACACAAAATCAAAAATTTTACATAAAAAAACACCTTAATGCCATTTAGAAAATGGTCGTGAAAGCACATACTAGCCATAAAAAAGCATTTTGATCATTATAAATTTTAGAGTTGTTTCCATTTAATGATACCAAATTTTCTTAAGGAGAACACTAATTCATCATGTTTGATGTCACCAATTGCTTATTTATTTCTCTCTTTCTTAATGGAGCTTGTCCTCCAAATTGTATCATTTCAAACTAAAACTCTGCATTTAAAAAATTCGCTTTATAAATAAATAAAATGTGATTTTTTTTTAACTGTACATTTATGCATATACCAATAAAAGAAAGTTTTCAAATTAATACTGGAATTACGACGTGTTCTTTTCACTTAACATTTCTATCTTTCTTTTCTTTTTTTTTTTTTTTTTTTTTTTTTTCGATTTCAATCGTTAAAAGTACTTAAAGAAAATCGATATCAATAAAAAGTTTGTTTTCATTCACCAAATGTTTGATTAAATAAATATTAAAAGCTGAAATAGTTAACATTGACGAAAATCACCTATTTGTGGCAAATCTCCATTTATATGCAACTATTTATAACCCACTTGTAGAATTATTTATACAGTCATAATTCTTTAATTAAGAAGAAATAATACAGGACTTTCATTCATTATTTTATTTAACAAAAAACGATTATTTATAATTTATTTATTTATGTATTTACCAAGGAAATTATATTATTATTTTTTATATTTTACCAAGAAATGATTTCATTACTTTTGTTCATAATATATCATTAGTTATTAAACGTAATAAAATGTTCTAGATTAATTAAGATAATTTACTAGATGAAGTAATACAGATAAATTTGTTTTACTGAAAGGTTTTTAATAATCTTTTATTAAAAGAAATGATAATAAATGCTACATTTCGATGAATAAGAAAAAATACCAAAATATCTATATATTTCTACGATGTTATTCATGGAAATATTTTTTATCAAGTAAAATTTAAATTTTTTTCCCACAAATAAATTCAGCATGCTTTTTATTCAATATTATTTTTTATAATGGGATTTACACAATATGTTAAAAACATGTGAATAAAATGCATTATAAATACTTAGTATACAAATTAATGTAAAATTAACATTTCATCTTATCAAATTTCAATTGTATTCTTAAGATTGTTTACTTCATATAATTGCAATACATTTTTTTCAAATTCAACAGTGTGTTTTTAAAGTTTTTAATAAATATACATTATTCATTGAAATACGTTTAATTTATGCAAATTTGAATATAAAAATATTAAGGGACTATTATAAAAACCACATCATTAAAATCATTCAGGCATCAATAGTTTGAATATTTTTAATCGAAATATTTTTATTATTAATCTCTAAATGTATTAAAAAACCTTTTGGTGACATAAATAGTTTACAAGCAAGTTGTAACAAAATTATTTGATGCATTAAGTTCACCAACTGTAATTGTAATAAATGGAAATTTTTAATCGATTTATGTTAATTAATAAAATATCCGATTCCATTTAATAAAATCAATTTCCTTCTTTAAATAATAATTGGAATTTTCATTCCTAGTTTTCAAAATAAAAATTTCAAATTGCATATTATAAAAATAAAAAAAGTGTCAAATCTTCAAATATAATAGCAACATTGTTTAAAAATTAATTTATGGAGATTAATAGTTTTTATAAATGGAGATTTTTTAATCGATTTATGTTAATTAATAAAATAATCGATTCAATTTATTTAAATCAATTTAATTCTTTAAATATAATTCGAAATTCCATTATTTAGTTATAATCATTAATAATTAATAATTTATTCCATTAAAATTCGAAATAAAAAAAATAATTTTAAAATATAATTTTTCAAAATAAAACTTAAGATTGCATATTATAAAAATAAAATGTGTCAAATCTTCAAATGTAATAGCAACAGTGTTCCGAAATTTAATTAATGGAGATTAATAATTTTAATAAATGGAGATTTTTAACCGATTTATGTTAATTAATAAAACAATCGATTCCATTCATTAAAATCAATTTCATTCTTTAAAAAAATTCGAATTTTCATTCCTAGTTTTCAAAATAAAATTAAATAAATATTATAAAAATAAAAATGTAAAATCTTCAAATATAATAGCAACATTGTTCTAAAAAAATTAATGGAGATTAATAATTAAATGAAATCGATTTACGTTAATTAATAAGATAATCGATTCTCTTATTTAAATCAATTTAATTCTTTAAACATAATTCAATTTTCATTCCTAGCTTTCAAAATAAAAATTTTCCACTGTATATTATAAAAACAAAACATGTAAAATTTTCAAATACTATAATAGCAACATTGTTCTAAAATTTAATTAATGGAGATTAATAATTTTAATAAATGGAGAATTTTAATCAACTTACATTAATTAATAAAATAATCGATTCCATTTATTGAAATCCTACTTTAAATATAATTCGAATTTTCATTCCTAGTTTTCAAAATAAAAATTTCAGATTGCATATTATAAAAATAAAAAGTAAAAAATCTTCAAATATAATAGCAACATTGTTCTAAAAAATTTAATTAATAGTTTCAATAAATATAGAATTTTAATCGATTTACATTAATTAATAAAATAATCGATTCCATTTATTAAAACCAATTTCATTCTTTAAACATAATTCTATTTTTCATTCCTAATTTTCAAAATAAATATTTCATACTGCATATTCTAAAAATAAAAAGTGTAAAATCTCCAAATATAATGGCAACATTTTTCTAAAAATTAATTACTAAGGTTTTGCAGTTGAATTATGAACCTATTCTGAAAAGAGTAAATATTAGTTCTAATTCTCTTTCATATATTTTCTTCCTACTCTAATAGCAGAAATGTATTCTTTGATATTTTTTATTCGAACATTCTAACAGTCCTATATGTAAACACAGATTCTAAATTCAATAGAAACTTACAAATTCAATGGAAATAAATTAACTTCTGATGCCTTCCAATCATTAGAAAACACGCGGATATTCTTTGGAGAGTAATATGAAAAGATTATTTTATTTTTCAAATTAATGCTTGCAAAGACTCAATAAATATTTAACTGATAAAAAGAAAAAAAAAGTTACATTTTATAATGTAGAATTATGTTTGTTTATATGTTACTTTTTATGATATTCAATTATGCTTATTTATGTGGAGCATAAAAATCATTTACGAAATGTTATATCTCAATTTAACAATTTTCAGTTGCTGAAAGAATGAAATGTTTGCTGTTTATAAAGTTATAAAAGCAAATATTTAAAAATAAACAAATTTTCGTAAATAATTCAACATTATGAACCATTAAAAATATTTCATTAGAAAAATTAAATTATTTAAGAAAATTATATAAACGTATAAATATCATTTTAATCGAGTATGTTTAAAAATACAAAGAAATGAAATTAAGTAAAACAGCAGTCAAATTTAAATTTAATTTCAGTCTTCAAATTTTTATTTAATAAATACTTTGCTTTTTACGATAAAAATTTAAAAGTAATGAGTATTTTAAGTGTATTTCATATTAGTGAACACAGAATGGATTATTGATTATGGTATTACATCACTCACTCAAGATCAACAAAGTCAACTTAAAAGAGCAATTTAACAAAGTAAAACACAATTTAATTGTAAAAAGAACAATTATATACAATTTACATAATGTAACAAGAACAAGTGTATTACAATAATTCGAACAATTTTTAGTTAAAAAAAACAATTGTATTACAATAATTCGAATAACTTTTTAATTTCAAAGAACAATTGTATAACAATAATTCGAATTATTTTTAATTTAAAAGAACAATTGTATTGCAATTGTTCTTTGTTGCAATACAATTGTTGAGAATTGCAATTTTTACAATTGTATTGCAATTATCTTGTTTTTTAAAAATTATTTGGTTTTAATTTTTGAAAGTTTCTAGAATCTTCTTTACTTTTTAATTTTTGTCAAGTGTTCTTTTCGTTTCTAGAAACTGCCAAATAAGTCACCAAATTTGTCCCCAATATTGCAAACTTGAAATTACTTTTAATCTTTTGCTGTGTACAGTTATATATTAATGCAAAATAAAAAATATTTTATTCAAATTACAAAATAAATAATTATAAAACTGAAACTAAGAAATTATTTTCATATTTACAGGAAATGTTCTTAATATCACTTTAGAATATACGCATTTTATATTATAGCCCTTTTAAATAACTTCTAAACTGCGATTATTAGATCTATCCGATGCATTAATTTTGTAGGAGTACTAAATAAATGCTTTCACATCATCGGTTGTAAATTTTACTCCCTAGGTAAAATGCCATCGATTGTAAATTATGCCTCAATGTCCTGTGGCAAGCAATCACCGGATAGTCATCCTAAAATGGGGAAATAGGATGACTATCCGGTGATTTTTAATAATATTTTATTTGAGTCTCTCCGATACGCTTCGAGATCACGATCCTTTTCTTTTCCCGTGTAATGTCCACATTATTACTACCCAAATGGGTGAGTATAACAACAATCCCCTTTAAGCCCGGTTACTACTAATAAAATAACTTGCTTCCTCATCAGTAGCATGTATAATGGTAAATATTTTTCAGTAGTATGTATAATGGTAATATTTTTCGATTTGCTGCACACTATAAGAATTGTAGGAAAATTTTTATAATAAAAGGATACTAATTCTAAAAGGAATCCACTTTAAACCATTGGCTGTAGTCTAATATGACTATTAAACGTTGAGTGTAGGGCTGAAATTCTGAAAATTCTCATGATTTTATAATTATTTGGTTCTAAGTTTCTAGAATCTCCTTTATTTTTAGTTTTTGTTCATGTTCTTGTTGTTTCTAGAAACTGCCAAATAGCTCGCCAAGGTCACCAAATGTGTCGCCAATATAGTACAGTGAACATTTGATAATGCAAAATAAAATACATTTAACTCAAGAAATTACACAATAAATAACTATAAAAAACTTTAGTTTTATTTTAGTTTTAGTTTATTTCGCAAACTAAAAATGAACAATTATTTTCATATTAACTGGAAACTTTTTAACATCACTTTAATTATATTTAGAATAGAACACGTTTCATAATATAGCCCTTTTAAATATCTCCTAAACTGCGATTATTAGATCTAGCTGATGCATTAATTTTGTACGAGTACTAAATAAACGCTTTCACATCATCGGTTGTAAATTTTACTCCCTAGGTAAAATGCCATCGATTGTAAATTATGCCTCAATGTCCTGTGGCAAGCTGAGAATCACCGGATAGTCATCATATTTCCCCATTTTAGGAAGTAAATTTTATATGAGTCTCTCCGATACGCTTCGAGATCACGATCCTTTTCTTTTCCCGTGTAATGTCCACATTATTACTACCCAAATGGGTGGGTCTAACAACAATCCCTCTTTACGCCCGGCTACTAATAATAAAATAACTTGCTTCCTCATCAGTAGCATGTAGTAGCCCGCATCCACCTAACGCCCTGTGCATCTAATTAAGTGGGTACATTTCTGTTGCCAGTGAGCCAAGAAGAAAAGTGGTTTAAATTCGGAATAGAAAGAAAATTGACTCAAGTTTTGGGGATGGTATTAATTTAGTTTCGCTTGTTCTTGCCAGAGTTTTGACAAGATTGTGAGAACTAATTTACTTTTATCTAAAAAGAAAAATTCCAAAAATGAATTATATAAGAATTTTTCGAATTAAAAGGGAAGATTTTTCGATTAGGGTAAGCTGCTTATCGTAATACTATCGTGAGAGATTCATGAAGTTAATGGATTCTTTATCGTATTAAGTAAGTTTTTGATAAATTTGCTTTTGAAAACTGTCAAAAATTCAGTATTTTATCAAATTCTGTTATCAGTGATTGAAATCGAATATTCCTTTTTGGTAAAGAATTTGAAACTTTATCAGTTGATTAATTTTAAAAAACGATCAAATTAACTTGAATTTAATTATCAAGTTAACTTGAATCATCTTGAATTTAAAACTATTTCTTAATTAAAAACTTCATATTATTTAATTCTTTCTCTGAATCTCTGAATTCAAACTAAAAAACTAAAAAAAAAAATATATTTAAAATATATAATATTTAATATATATTTATTATATTAAATATTAAAACTAAAAAAAAAATATATTTTTTAAATATGGAACACTAGTTAATGTCTCACATACACTGCCCAACATAAAAAAATGCAACACCATGAAGATTCGGCAATATAAACATGCAAATTTAGGGTACATACATTTTTTGAGGAGAGCAATTAATGCCGATGATTTAAAATGCAAGTTTGATGCATGATTATAGCGCAGGATAGGAAGGAAGGAAACAGTGTACAGACCAACAGTCCCTATGCTCTGTCACCTATGGAATCCAGAATTTGAGAATATGGAATCCGGAATTTTTGAAGTTCTACTTTTCAGATAAAGTTTCGATGTTACGTTTCAAAGTACGCAAACCTGAGTTTTTTAAGAGTTGCTTTTTGTATGCCCACATCGAAAGCAGTTACGAGGCGTAGGCTTACGAAAGGCTAGTTGGTCTTACCGTCGTGTTGCTACTGAAAAGCATTGCGATGTATCCACTATGCATATTCATACACTGGATACCGTCTGGATCGATGAACGAAATATAAATCGTTGCAAAATTCCAGGTCCTCTAGACGATTTACACATCAGAAGGAAAGATGCGATGCCCCCCAAAAAAAATAATAACCTTGAGATTCTGCAAAATCTATAGGGATTGGCTAAAAGCGGCTTTCACACAAGCAGACCTTTACGAAGTCTTTCAATGATGTGAACTTAGCAACATGGAAGATTATGATTGTGTATACAAAGACCACATGAATGATTGAATGGCACAATGTGGTGTTCAGCGACAGGTCTTGGCTCTTATGATAGTTGCTGGGTGAAAATCTCAAGGCATCGGGGAGAAAGAACCATATGACTCCTATGAATGAACATGGTTTGAACTTCCATCAAACAAGTTAGTAGGTGATTCGTGGTATTCATCAGAGACACATTAATTACATGACTATAGATTGATGAGGTGCTGAGGCTGGTTGTGTTACTTTACATTCAGCAGGCTATACTATAGGCAGATACTAGCAGGCACCTATATTATAGATGCGAGACTAACTTGATTTTTGATGTTAAACACCTATGCAAGTCATAACAATCCAGTCTCCGCATTCCAGAAAGCAACAGCTACAACGTACGCCATCAGAAGAACCGAACCTAGCCATCCTGTATCCTAGCTATGAGAGTTACCTATACCTTCTATAAATTTGAATATTTTTTAAGAATCTATATATGAGGAAGAGAAATAGAATAAAATTTAACAGAAGGAACTATTTACTGTAAATAATGGTAGACAGATTTCACTTCCTACAAAATATTACAATACATATTTATTTATTGCAATATATTACTTACTAATGAAAATATTTTTAAAAATTGGTTGCTTTCAACATAATAATTCCAGATAATTTAAATGAAACAACATGAGAAACTCTCAAGACATGTATCAATAATTGCAATATATTATCATTGGTTTCTTAATCTTATGGGGATGCAGTTTTTAAGATAAAATTGTTCATTAATGTAATTCACGTTGCATTCATATTGTAATTCACGTTGCAATTATTGTTATCTTAAGAATTTGTAGTTTAATTTTAAATGCATATTTCTTGTACAATCATAATAATTTAGTTTATATGAAATCCCATAAAATTCCTATTTACAAGAACTATTTATGGGAAACTGTAGAAATTAAGAACTTGCATTTCCATGTAATTTTTGTAAGATTGTTTGTCATTCTCCAGACTAAAAAAAAACAAATATTTCAAATTTTCAATGCTCATCTTTTTTTTTCTTTAAATTTTCAAAATAATCAGAGGCCTCGATTTCTATTATAAAGGCTTAAATAAATAAAATGTACAAGAAATTATTTTCTTAAAAAGCAACGTTATGAATAATTCTTTGAAAATTTGTTATTACTGCAGTATGCAATGTTATTTATTTCCTCTTCAGAAAATACATGATCTATAATAATAGAAATTTATACAGACGTTTTATAGACAACCTTAAAGGAATTTTTTTCCTTTGAAAGATAAAAGAATTTTATGTCTGGGAAGTATCAAATGTCACAAGGAACAAATATTTTTATGAAGATTATGAAGACGTTAAATAATGTTTTAAATTGAGAACACGACTCTATCTCATTTAAGTTTTAATAAAAAAAAAGTATTTTTAACTTTAAGAATGTACAGACTGTGATCAATATTGATTATATCAAAATGAACAAAATATTATGAAAGGAAAAAAATTTTACTATCAACAACTGAATTTATGTATAGCTTTCTTCAGATTATATGTAGTTTATATGTACTTCTATATAGCTATATATGTATATATCTCTATATAGTAAGTGGAATGTATTTGTATAAGAAAATCGCATGGTAGAATCTTATACAATTGTGTTACTTTTCATTCTTGAATAATTAAAAAGATTGTTAAACATAATTATGTTAACAACCGTTATTAGCAATTATTAACAAAACATTATTATTTATTATTAATTATTTAAATATATCAAAATGTCATTTATATTATGTTATTTATATGATACGTCAAAATGTTATATATATATATATATATATATATATTAAGTGCCTAAAATTTAGTTAATTTTTCTTTCATTAAAAATATTTAAATCATTTAGAAAAATTAATTAAAATAAAACATTTTCTTTTGAAAATGCAAAGTATCTGACTTTTTAATAACTATATGAATAAAAATGCATTAAATGATATTATTAGAAACTAAATAAAATTATTAAACTATTAGTATTTTTTAATTTATTTTGTAAAATATTTTTTTTAATTATAAAATTTTATTTTTAACTTAATGAAATTTCTAAATAAATTTGTAAATAAACACATTTAAATAATAAACATTTTAATTTTTTATTATTTTTTAATTTTTTAAATTAAATTTTTTATTAAAATCGTTTAATTTTATATAACATAAACATTTATACAATTTCTAAAAGTAAGCAAATAATATAGGTTATTAATTTTCAATGCCTTAAATAGTGAATTTAATGTACAGCAATAAATATATAAGAAAAATAAATATAATAATATTACTTAACTTTGGAAATGTTATTTATCTTACAAAGACCATGATCAATACTTATTATATAATAATAAACAAAATATTATGAAAGAAAAGAATTTTACTTTTAGCAACTGGAATTATGTATAGCTTTCTTCAGATTATATGTAATTTATATATACCTTATATAGCTATATAAATATTTTATATATAGCTGTATATGTATATATTTCAACAAAGTAAATGGAATGTATTTGTATAAGAATAATAGTAAATAGAATGTATATATATAGAATAATATAAGAAAAACATATGGTAGACGCTTAGAAAATTGTGTTCATTTCATTCTTGAATAATTGAAAAGGTTGTTAAACATAATTAATATATATCAAATACATAAAATGTTATTTTTATTATGTTATTTATATCATATATAAAACGTTATCTATAATTAGTGTCTAAAATACATTAATTCTCCTTTTATTAAAGAATATTTAAACTTTAAAAGAGATTAATTAAGATAAAACATTTTCTTTTTGAAAACTGGTCAAATTATCTTTAAATTATATTACACTAAAATTTAAAAGATAATGTAACGTAGCTGACTTTATATTAACTATTGAAATAAAATGTATTAGAAGATTAATATAAATTTTATCTGATATTATTAGAAACTAAATAAAATTTTTAGAATGATTGGTTAAAAATCGTTTTATTTTAAACAACACACATTTTTAAAATTTCTATTAAAAACAAGTATATCAATCAATCCATTTTTATCAGTTTGTCAATAATGTTTTATCAATTTATGAATAATTTTATCAATTTATCAACCATTTATCAATTTATCAATCATTTGTCAATTTATCAGTCATTTGTCAATTTATCCGTCATTTGTCAATTTATCAACCACTTATCAATTTATCAATAATTTATCAAATTATCAACCATTTGTCAATTTATCAACCATTTATCAATTTATCAATCATTTGTCAATTTATCAATTTATCAACCATTTGTCAATTTATCAATCATTTGTCAATTTATCAATCAACTTTTATCAAGTTATCAATTTTTAATGCCTTAAATAGTGTGCTAATTTACAACAATAAATGTGTAAGAAAAATAATTAAAGGGAAAGAAAAATATTACTTCGCATTATAAACACTTCCAAATGCCATAACTAAATTATAATATTTTATTATGAGCATTTCATTATTTAATTAACATGATTAACAAACCGTAATAATTATTAAAACACATATATATATTAAATTTCAATAGTCAAAATAATAAAATGCTTGTAGAACTGATTTGTAAGAATTAGCAATCTTTTAAAACAGCTTTATTAATTGCATTATCAATATGTTTTAAAATTTAAAATGAACTTCAGGCCCAAATCTAGATCTTTCTTTTTTTTTCTGTATTTCTGAATCTAAAAGCAAATGTTTATCTTTGAACCAAAAATATTCTCATAAAAAAAAGAAAGAAATTGTTTGATATATTAAATATAAATAGTTTTATATATTTATTATCTAAATGTAAATTATTATATAAGTATAAATTGTTTGACATATTTATATAGTAAATTTCAGTGATCAAAATAATAGAATGCTTGTCGAACTTATACGAACCAGCAATTTTTTAAACAACTTTATTTATTGCATTATCAATATGTTTTATATTTAAAATAAATTTCATGCCCAAATCTAGATCTTTCTTTTCCTTTTTCAATTCTTCTGAATTTGAAAGAAAATTTTCATCCTTGAATCAAAAAATATTCTCATATGAAAGGAAATAAATGGTTTGATATTAGTTTTTAAATAAAATGTAATTTAGTTTTGAAATGATCAAAAATATAATTCACTAAACTTCAATTTTTCGATTCATGTTAAATTGCATATATTAAAACAGTAAAATTTAGAGATACATCATATGAGTTTTTAGAATTAAATTCTGAATCCATCGTGTACCTTGAAGTATATTAAAAAATGAAATGGACGAAGTAAATAGAGTTTGATGCTCATAAAACATTTACAACTAAAGCTTTAATGGCATTTCATAACTGGAGATAAAAAATTTATTAAGTATCTAGTGGTCTAGTCCATTTTTGTACATAATGTATTAATGTGTATTTGTTACACTTTGGATTAAAAGGGTCGCCATGTTTAGTATTGCATGATCGGTCGAAAGTTAGATATAGAAGCTTTGCAGACATTGCTTTGAAAAATGAATATGCATGGTAGACAAAGATTGTGACATAATATCTCACATTGACAGTTAGATTACCCTCTGATACTGTCCTCCATTGAAAATAAATAATTGTAATTTTCAGAACTAATATTGCGATTCATAATAAGCCCCAAATCCTATTTTTACAATTTTTCCCTTTGTAACTGTCCTTCATTTGTTTTGCCACGATATAGGTACTTTGCAGACATTGTTTTGAAAAATGAATATGCAGGGTAGACAAAGACTGTAACATAATGTCTCACTTTCACAGTTAGATTATTCTCTGATGGTGTCCTCCTTTAAAAAAGATACAATTATAATTTTCAACAATAATATTGTGATTCACGACTAGCCACAAATTCTATTTTTACAATTTTTCACTTTGTAACTGTCCTTCATTTGTTTTGTTTAATGTCTGCAAAATACCTATATACAATATAGGTATTTTGCAGACATTGTTTTGAAGAATGAATATGCATGGTAGACAATGTCTGTGACATAATATCTCACATTGATAGTTAGATTACCCTCTGATACTGTCCTCCACTGAAAAGAAATAATTGTAATTTTCAGAACTAATATTGCGATTCATAATAAGCCACAAATCCTATTTTTACAATTTTTCCCTTTGTAACTGTCCTTCATTTGTTTTGCCACGATATAGGTACTTCGCAGACATTGTTTTGAAAAATGAATATGCATGGTAGACAAAGACTGTAACATAATGTCTCACTTTCACAGTTAGATTATTCTCTGATGGTGTCCTCCTTTAAAAAGATACAATTATAATTTCCAACAATAATATTGTGATTCACGATAAGCCACAAATTCTATTTTTACAATTTTTCACTTTGTAACTGCCCTTCATTTGTTTTGCCACTATTTCATTTGTTTTGTTAATGTCTGCAAAAATACCTATATACGATATAGGTATTTTGCAGACATTGTTTTGAAGAATGAATATGCATGGTAGACAAAGACAGTAACACAATGTCCCACTTTGACAGTTAGATTACTTGTTGACAATGTCATCCATTAAAAAGAAATAATTTTATTTTTCAGTAATAATATTGTGATTCATAATAAGCCACAATTTTTTTTTTTACAGTTTTCAGCTGTAACTGTCCTCCAGTTGTTTTTCATAAGGTAAAAACTCAGAAAATTCTAACCAAACGGAAAAGAGTCTACTGGTTTTTTAAAGCTCATCGCCAATGGGAAACGAAGCCTTCCTTGCTTGCTCATGGCTTGCTCAGCAATCGATGTTTGCTCGTAATAATATGGAATCAAGAATTGGACTGCAGCAACCATTAAACAAAGATAATTAAACCGTACAATGTATAGACACTTAAATTATGTAAACAAATGAATTAAATACAGTTTATGGATGTATTCAATGGATTATACATTGGATGGATGGCTGTATTCAATGGATTATACATTGGATGGATGAAGGGATTCAATGGATTTACATTATGGATTATTCATTGGATGGATTCAATGGATTTACATAATGGATTATACATTTGGATGGATGGATGTATTCAATGGATTATGCATTGGATGGACGAAAGGAATCAATGGATTTACATTATGGATTATACATTGATGGATGGATTCAATGGATTTACATTATGGATTATACATTGGATGGATAAATTATTTAATGGATTTACATTATGGATTATGCATTTAATGGGTGGATGTATTCAATGGATTATATATTGGATGGATGTATGATTCAATGGATTTACATTATGGATTATACATTGGATGGATGGATGGATTTACATTATGGATTATATATTAGATGTTTACTTCTCAAACTTTTATGGAATTATACATTTGAAGATAAAAAAATAGCAAATTTTCCTCTCTAAAATTATCGATTCAATCCATTTGTATTTGTTGGAGCGTAGCAAAAAAAAAAAGTATGCATTTCCTATTTATTTGTTTACGTTATGATGAAAAGCGCTTGGACGACAGGTAAATTACTTTTTACCGATACTTTTTTCGAATGCTCCAGCGTGGTTTGAAAAAGCAGAAACTTGTATCGATTTATTGGATCTGACAAAATTGTAGTGTTTCACGGCTGTGTCCACAAGGACGTAGCTTCATTCAAGACAGAAAAAATTTATTGATCAATGGTCAGTGTAAAAATATATTGGTGTAGAATTTTAACGCGAAAGAATATTCGGAATTTTCCAACAGCTATGAAGTAGGAGCAGTTATAATAGATGCTTGTTGGAGTTGTTCAGAGTTATTCCTTGAGAATTTGATTCCTAGTTAGACATTGACATTAATTTCAAATTTGTAATTAAGAAATTCCTTTTAGATAAATTTGAATTCGTTAATTTAAAAAATAGCAATTTTTATTTAATTAATTTTGTATCAAAGTTTCACAATCAATCTCTATATTTATTAATTAAAAACTTGTTAAGAAAATTGTTTTTCACTATCCACCATAACACGATGTCGTAAATGAAACTTATTGAATATTTCTGTTATGAATATATTAACTGTTAGGATATTGTCTTGATCATAATGTTAAGCATAAATTTATTCTTTAAGATATTTTTAAACTGTTATTACATGAAAAGGAATTACGAAACTTTATTATATATAACGATGAAAACGTTTCATAAAAAGTTTAAAATAATGTTTCATTTCATGGCAAATAAAAAGTTTTATGTTTCCAATTATGCAAAGTACGTGATAATGGAACAAAATATACATATTGAATTTGTAATAAGATTAAGTAATTTGTAGATTTGTTATTTACATAGTTTAATCTCAAATATTTATGTACATCATAATTTTAAAAATTGTCATTATGTAATTATAATCATTTAAAATAAGAATTCTCTTTATAATTAATTGAAAATATGAATTTTGTCCAAATAGTAAAATCATAGTTAATTCCTTAAAGTAATTTAAATGTCCTTTATTTTTTAAACAAACCTTTTAATCACAATTTATAATAATTCTGTAAGACAAAAAACAAGACCTTTTATGTATTCCTTTATCATTATGTTTATCTTCAACGAAATTAGATGATAAATGACCACAATAAATATTTTAGTCTTGCATAAAGGAGATTTATGAAGCTCAGATGTATATTAGAAATTTAAATAAATATGGCTTTCTTACAATAATGTCAGAGTATTTCTTATATTTTCTCAAGCAGTATAGTCATCCATAATAAAGAATCTTTCATTTTATTTTCTTCAAAAAATTTTATTTGTCTATTAATATATATTTGTTTTATAAACATCAATACTTTTAAATCTTGAAATAAGTCATTACTTAAAATAAAAAAATTTTCTAATTCTTTAAAAATAAATAGTTTATATGGAAATGAAAATAAGCCATTTACATCAAAGAATATTACATATAAAATAAGAAGTAAATTAATACAATGCAAAATAATTTTGTAAGATATATCAAATTAAATTAAATGCAGATATATTACCAGAATCTAGTTATTTTCATAAAAGTTTGAAATTATTAAAAAAATCTAGATCTAATTCTTGTAAATATTTTTTCAAATTATGATTAATGTACATATATTAAAAATCAGTATAAAGTAAATTAAATAAAAATTTTCTTAAAAGTTATTCTGCAAAATAAAACAAATTTGATGAGATAGAATTATCTATGCACAGTTTTCAGCTTTATTTATAATTACTTTTGGAGAATTTTTAACGTATCATTTATTTTTATCATTTTTAACATATCATTTACTTTTATTATTTTTAACATATTACTGACTTTTAATGATAGCACGAGAGCAGTGCGTGTTCTTCACAATAACAAATTGAATGTCGATTTTTTAAAATTGTAATTAGACGAAATGTTTTACATAAATGAATTAAAGAAAATAATATTAAAAAATTACAGATTTCAGTGAAAACTTGAATAGTTTGAAATATTTTCAAAAATGAATGTGAAGAGCTTGTATTTTAATACATTTAAAAATGCATGATTAAAGCATATCTGTTTACATATTTTAAGAAATCAATGATAAAAGCCTAATTTTGATGCATTTTGAGAAATATGTAATTAAAAATATATGAAATATTTTTAAAAATCATATATATATATTGATTCATTTTGAGAAATGTGTGATTAAAGCACACCTGCTGAAATATTTTAAGAAATTAATGATAAAACATATTTGTTTAAACACTTTTAGAAATGATGATAGCTTAATTGGTGCGACAAAATTGGAAAGAAGTTAAATACATGAAACAACTTCCATTACATCAGAAGCCTAATTGAAATGACCTGTGCGAACGTAAAGATGAGGGTTGTTCTTGTCGCATGCATGAAAGATGATCATTCAACATTGTTAGGTCATTATAAATGGGTATAGGTGTGGTCACCATGTTTTTTTGCTCGAGGTATAATGGCGTATGTGAATGTCGTTGTTTTTTTACTCCAATAAAATTCTAGAACTTTGAAACAATATCTTCTATAAAATTGTAATTTTAACTTATTATAGAAAAACAAATACAATTCTTAGCATGATTCAAAAATTTTACTTTTATATTTATGATATTTATATGGTTTTTATATATAAGTATATCAAATATTTTTAATAATCACATATCTTGATACATTTTGAAGAATGTGTGATTAAAGCACACCTGTTGAAATATTTTAAGAAATGATGATGAGCATGTATTTTGATACATTTAAAAATGCGCTATTAAAGCATATCTGTTTACATACTTTAAGAAATGAATGGTAAATATGAAGTAAATACATTATTTATAATTGAATATGTATTATTTAATAATTTTATATATATTATTTTTAGAGTATAATTTTTATCATTATCAAATTCTAGAACTTTGAAAAATATATTCTTTATAAAATTGTAGTTTTATTAAACTAAAAATTTAATAAGTTAATTAAATATATTAAATATATTAAGTTCATTTTTCATAATATATTATTATGGAAAAATATAAATTTATTTTTACGTGATTCAAAAATTATAATTTTGTATGTATTATTTATAATTTAATATATATTATTTAATAAATATATAATAATAATTTTATGTATATTAAATTTAAAATTATAATTTTTACAATTTTTATCACTATCAAATTCTAGAACTTTGAAACAATGTCCTCTATAAAATTGCAATTTTAACTTATTATAGAAAAACATAAATATAATTTTTATCAAGATTCAAAATTATAATTTTTATATATATTATTTATAATTTAATATACATTATTTAATAAATATATATATAATAATAATTTTATATATATTATTTATAAATTATAATTTTTATCATTATCCAATTCTAAAACTTTGAAACAATATTCTCTATAAAATTGTAATTTTAATTTATTATAGAAAAATATAAATATAATTTTTATCAAGGTTCAAAAATTATAATTTTTAAATATATTATTTATAATTTAATATATGTTATTTAATACTTAATATATAATAATTTTAGACATATTATTCATAAATTATAATTTTTACAATTTTTATCATTATCAAATTCTATAACTTTGAAACAACATTCTCTTTAAAATTGTAATTTTAACTAATTAAAAAAAAAAAATAGAAACATAATTTTTATAATTATGATTTTGCAAAGGACAAAACTGATGAAAAATAAAGAATGTAACATTCTAAATTTAAAAAAGTGGGGGCCTGAATAGCCGAGTGGCTAGCGCTCTGGCGCTCGGTACCACAGGTTTCAAATTCGAGTCCCAGTGGTACCATGGATGTTTGTAGGTGTTCGGAATCCACTTTAAACCGTAGTTCCTGGTCTAACATGATCGTAGAGCGTTTCGGGGGTAGTGTTACTCCGCATCCGAAGCTTATCTTCAAACTACACGCAACTACTTGATAGTGCTAAGTGAGTCACGTCAGTGCAGCGCTTACATTAGGGTATCAATGACAACTGTTTATGTGTTTGTCAGCTGCATTAGAACAAAAAAAATTTCAAAACTGAAAAAAAAATAACGGTAAAAGGGGATTTGATTTTATTTAAATTATTTTTAATAACCCCTTAAGAAATGGTCATAAAAAATCATTAGTAGAATTAAATAAAATATAGCAAAAAGGCGTTTCATATCGATAACAGTGTTTTAGCATGCTAATTATGTTTCGATCGACCAGTTGCCCATTTCTACTGCAATGCATGCATAATTAAGAAGTAATGAAAACATAACAGTACATCAGTTCGCTTTTATGTCTTACGCATATGGATGCACCTACACAGTAAAAGCAATTAATAGATCCGAACAAGGAGCTAATTAGCATCCTTCCATGAAGCTCTACCACTAACCTCGCAACTTGTATACGAAACTTTACGCATAAACGACTTTGCGAAGCTATTGCAGAGCAGAGCCAATATTTTATGTTCTACAAACCACTCGTATTAATGATGTATAGTGCAGAGCAACCATCCTAATAAAAGTTCAAAGTGAACATATAAACCAGGTAAGCTTAGTGTCCCAATGACTTACATCAAATTTCGACCGTTTCCTTTTGGGGGAACGTTTTATGTTCCTTCGCGGTCGACCGAGCGCCGTTATTTTCCTAGACATATGTTTAGGTACGCTTGCAATAACATCTTGACCTTTTCTTGGGTAATATTTCCTCCAATTAAGACAGCATTCTTCTTGGGAACCCTGCAGTGCCGAAATCGAGTCCATTGTTAATCCAAGTAATGATCGTTTTAATATGAGTCGATATAAAAGTATATTACTGTGTCCAAAAAGTAAGACCAATTTTCAATTTAAAATTCTCGGGGATTATGGAATTTCAATTTGTTTTTTTTTTTTAGGTTTTTGGCACTGTCCTTGACATCTGTGTGAAAATTGACGTCAAAATATTTATTAGTGTTTGAGTTACGCTTGGCTTTGTGAAACACTAAAACTGATTCCCGGAGATTTTTGAAATAACTGAATTCATTGAGCAAAGAACTGGCATTAAATTTTTTTGCGGAAACGAATAGAATGTTGCAGAAGGCATTCGATGAGCATTCCTATATCGGAAAGAAATGTTTAGAAATGGTATAAAATGTTCAAAGAAAGCAGAGAACGCGTTGAAGACGAAGAGCCCTCTGGTCGACCATCAACCTCAACCGCCGAAGCTCACGTCCAAAAATTAAAAATTTGGTGCTTGCAAACCGTCGATTTACAATTAGAGACCTTGCTGATGATGTTGGAATTTCAAAAGGATCGGTCAATTCCATTTTGGGAATCAAATGCGTTAAATATCGATTGGTACCGATAACACTGAATGCGCCAGCTCACACTGCATTGATTCTTCGTGATTTCGTCCGCAATCCCCGTATTCATAAAGTGCGACTTCTGACCATTCTCTAAACTCAAAAGACCATTCCGGGGACACCGTTTTGAGTCGATCTAAGAGATTCAACGTGAATCGGCGCACGCTTTGAAGGCCATACCGGGCAATAATTTTTAGCATGCATTGAGGATGGGACGAAAAAAGTTGCCATAAGTGCATTGTGTCCAGAGGGGATTACATTGAAGGCGATGAAATAAATTTGGAAGAATAAATAAAAGGATTTTGAAGAAAAAAATTGATTTTACTTTTTGGGCACAGTAGTACATTGTAACTATTCGATCCGCTTACATTATTGTAATAAACCAATTTGTCTAATCTTTTATCCAGTATTTGTCTATGTTTCTTTTTAAAAATCATATCTATTTATATATATATATATATATATATATATATATATATATATATATATATATATATATATATATATATATATGTATTTTTTTTTTTTTTTTTGCTTTAAACTTAGTGCCGGAATCGAGTTCATTGTTTCAAATCAACGTAATGCTCATTTGAATACGAGTCGATTTATAAAGTATATTCAATGTAATTACAAATAAAAATTATGTGCATTGTAACTATTCGATCTACTTGCATTATTGAAATAAACCAATTTGTCTAAACTTTTGTTGCTTTATTCAAAATATCTCTTTATATTAAAGATCTCAGTCTAGACTACTAAATTGACAATATAAATCAGGCAACGTTTTAATTGGAAAAAGGATTTGATAGGTGCTATATAAGATCGTCTATAAAGACGCTAAAATTAACAATGGCATTTTGTACTCAACGAGTATGGGGTTGATTAGTACGGGAATAGTTTAGTGATTTTGTATATTACAAACTGAGCTGAAAAGAAAGTGGATATATTTTATATGCTTAAAATATATTTTTCATTTTCATCAGCGTAAGGTTAATAATGGTACTAAAAGGAACAATACCCTGTTAATGAAAGTTATAATGAACCACTCTTTAACTTGTATGTTTTCTAATCAGTGTTTTCTAGGTTTTCATTAAAAAGAAAAGATATTTAAAATAATACAATACATTTCAAAAAATCTCTTCAATCATGGAAATTCATGATTGATAGTTCAGAATAAACCAGAACTATAAGACAAAAGAATACGAAATAGTAATTATAGAAATATACTTTCATTATATTTATTCAATATGTGATGTTGTGCATGCCATCGTATTTCATCCTCATCATTCTAGCAAAAATGTCGGTAAATGGTATCAAATTTATTTCATTCAAATTGGATGTGCAATCAAAATCTGAAAAATTAAATAACTTCAAGTTTAAAATGAAAACTCAGTATTTAAAACCTATTTATATAATTTATATAACTTTTAAAAGACATTAGAGAGTTTTTGCATACCGTATTTGGGACGTCCGTTAGCTTTTTCTCCCTAGCGCGCATGCTCATAAGAAACGTTATTACAGATACGCATGCGCAATTTCCTCTGAGCATGCGCACTAGGAAGGAAAAGCTAACGGACGTCCGAAATACGGTATGCAAAAACTCTCTATTATTTACAACAGATAAAGATTAATTAATTTTTATTGATTTTAAATTTATTTAATTTAATTTATAATTAATTTATTTAATAGTATAATATTATTAATGTAATAATAATTTAAATATAATTTAAAAATTAATTTATTTAATAATATTTATATAAATTAATTTATTTATTAAGTTATTTAATAACATAATATAATTAACTTAATAATAATTTTAATTAATTTTAATTTCAATATAATTTTAAATTAAATAAATTTAATTTTAATTAATTAATTTTTATTACGACACACGAATTATAAATAAAGCATTGGATATTTTTAAGTGACTTTTTCATTTCCTTAATGATGAATGTTTATTCTCGTATTGAAGTATCACTCACTTTTTTTTTTAAAGAAGTTATTAAAAAATCTTCCAGTTTGAAGTTTTGAATTAAATCTCACTTGCACTTACTCAAACCAAAAACGGACGGTAGATTCAAAAATACATGGGTGTTCATCAGATATTCAACCCTATGAGTTATAAAAATAGAAGCCATATTTATTGCAAGAATACAATGATCCTAAAAATAAAACAAATGAAATTTTGACTTCCTTCATTCAAGTTATAAGTTCATTCAAGAGAGATAATCAATATTTTGCATAGTCACCTAAAACGGCAATATATGCCTCGTAATTGAATGAAAGAGGTTTTGGACATATGTCTGAGGTATATTAGTCCATACTGCTTCCACATTGCAGAAATTCACTTGACATAGCCGCGAGCAGTGCTGAATCAGTCATTGAATCAACAGCCAGACTTGTTTAATAGACGGCAAATCGGTGAATGGGCGGGCCAAAATAGTTATTAAACATAATTATATTCAAAATTGTTGAACATCACATACATCATATATTATCTTTCAAAATATCTCACATAAACCCTGGAGAGAAATAACATAATATAAATCTTTAGATGTGTATCTGCAATTTTTACTAGGAAGAAATAAATCGAATGAGCATACTATAATGCCTGGAACCAAAATGTTACCATTATATTGCTGGATACAGAATTGAGAAAAGTGATATCACGTCATTCGTTTGTCAATAGTCATTTGAGTCATCGAAGTTTGTGGTACAGAGCATTCGATACCAAATATTGTATAGCATGCTGTTGCAGGTTATTGTACAATACACTTCTCGTATTGTTTTAAGGTTCTTAGTGGTGCTACATGATCCATAATAATCATGCAACAAGATATCTATTATTTTTTTTCAATATGACAAAATGCTACAAACATTCTTGTATGTCAGTTTATCCTTCCTGTATTTACTCATTTCATATTCACATAATTGTAGATTCTAATCCTTTGCTATTTCTTGGCAGAATAATTCGCAAACACGATAAATTACAATTTAGATTTAGATACGAGTTTGTATGACAATCGGCTTTTTGTGACGAGGATTAAATCTTCTAAGCAAATATCAAGAGAACGTATTTCACATATTTAGAACTGTTTCTGCGTTCTCCCTTTTTATACCATATACAAGGGGTATTATTAGCGTTGCTTATCAGCTACATACTTTACAAATTATCTACAATACTAGCTATTTTCATACCTTCCAATGATTATTGAACAAATTGCGAAGCATCTTTTTAAATTCTAAGAGTTTTTCACTTTACGTGTCCAGAATTCTTTCATAGACGCATCTCCTCTAGATGTCTTCGAATATCATGAATTCAAGCCAATCGAGTGATTTTTGACTTCCTTTTTTCCCTTCTTCTTATTCTTGATTTCCTTGCATCTCGAATACAGATTTACAGACATTTTGAGACATGCGCTTGATATATTTGAGACATGCGCTTTATATTTTGGTGTTTACTTTGCTTTTTCAAGTATTTTAATTTCTTATTTTTGATGGTATTTATTTTTTGTCCTTCCTCTAAATAGATTTATCTTTATTTGAATAATACTGTCAGTATTATGGTACATGTGCTTGCCGTACTTGCTCTATGAAAAAATTCATAGAAATTGAGCTGAAGGCTTACTAGCGCGCTCTTTAGTCTTGCGCATTAGATTTATATTCTTTTTGGCCCTCTGAAAAGAGTTGTACACCTCTATTTCGGAGTATATCAATCGGATAGTAGTTAATCCTTAAGAGCTCAAATTGCTTTGATTTCAGTGATGGGCAACTTCTTGGGCCACTAAGAGTGGAAGTCATTTAATGATCCGGTTCTTGACCATCATTACAAAAAGAAATTTATTTTTGCTTTGCAAGAATTCCTGGTGGACCATGTAATATGGCTCCAGAAAATTCCTTTTGATTTGTGATTTTTTTTTTTCTAAAACTTGATACCCTCCGAAGATCTTAATTCGTCCTCACCAAATTCATTTGTTAATTTTATCTCTTATGTACCAAGCTTAAAAAGATCAACTACTTAAAAACGATTTGTTGTTGACGTTTTTAAATTTCTAGTTGTATTAGTTCTTGGAATATGACTTAACTTAAGTTTCGTCTTTTTAAGATTGAAAACGATTTACTTGCCATTAATAAAAACCTTAAAACTGTTTTAAAATTAATAGCGAATTACCTTTTTTATAAGTCACAGTCTAATACCAGTAATCTTATAGTCCCAGAAAAAAAGTTTTTTTAACAAATAAATTCAATATAGCTAATCAGGATCATTTAATCATTGTCAAGATGTTGTATTCGAACCCAATTTTAGATGCTCAAGTGAACAGAAATTCTTAAACTTCGTGATCAGTGGGAACAATGCTAAACAGAATTTCAATAAAGAATAAAAAAAATTTTTTAATTACTAATGTGATTTTTGAAATTTTATGTATCTATTATTCTAAAAATATCACAGGTAGTTATTTCAGTTGTCCTGTAAGACTATATGTCTCTAATCAATTGAATTGTTTCAATTTCTAACGTTTCGGACTTCTCAAAATGCCAGCCTTCTAATAAAACTTGTTCAAAATGTCCTTCATAAACAGAATACAAAGCCGAATCCAAAATGTTTAAAGTGATAGCAACACACCCGTGAATTCAAGTTACTTTCTTCTATGGTAGCTAGAAAAATATATAAGAAATCAAAATAGCAAAGTGCTTATTGAATTCTGAAGCAATAAGACTGTCAACTCCACCCAACTTTCCTAGGATAAAAATAGTCAAGAAACAAATATTACCTGCAAATCATGAAATAGCTCTACGTATTTCTTTTTCATTTTCCCTATGTCTGAGAGCAGTCTTACTTGTACAACTTATCCACCCGTTCAGAAACCGAACTTCTATCTCCAAAACATTTCTAGTTTTTGGTCAATCCTACAACAATATGCCTACAGCAACAATATCAGCTTGAATTGTTAGTCCTTCTTAGGCCAAACACTAAATTAAACTCTAGCGAAAATTTAACAAAAAAAATAATAAATAAATAAAATAATAAACAATTAAAGTTAAATAATGCATTATTGAATAAAAAGGGTTTTAAATAAATTATCATCAGAATCTGAATCAGCAGCCATGCCATCAGGGATTATATTGTGGATGGGATTCGTTCCAATGAAAAGAGAGCATTTTGAAATAATTTTCTAATTACATTGAAATTTAACTTTCATTATTTTGCAGAATGGCATGCGAAATGCTAAGTTTTTTAAACCATTTTTAATCATGTTCTTGTAAATATTTCCTGATAAGAAACACAATTTTAACTGATTTTATGAAAACTGACTAGTTAAAAGCTCTTATTTGTAGTGATTACACTGTTTGATGCTTGGCTAAAACAGGCCCTTACGCCATAAACATCCACCTACCAGCAAGACCAAGAAATATATAATGCATAGATAAATATTAATACAGCAAGATAATGTGATCCTAAAACCAAATATACTAACAACCACTGTCGTGAAAAGTTATCGTCATTTAGTGAAGAACTTATTGTCCAAAAACTTTTTTTCTATTGACAAATGAAAATCTGCAAGCAAATTTACTAATTGATTTATTCATTCGTTAGTGATGTAAAAATTTGGATTGGTATGTTAGACTGTAGGAGAAAAATCATGGTGAATCATTTAATAACCTTCTCATTCTTTTATTTCATCTTTTTATCTTCTCATTCTATCATTTTATCTACCATCTCATTTTATCTCTTCTTCTCAACCTATCATTTCATCTTCATTTGATTATTGAAAACGCATTCCCTAAAAAAAAAAATATTGGAGGTTTTTATTTTGCTAATGATTTTTGGCTCATTATTCCTGAATGAATATAAAAATGTTTAAAAAAAAAAACGCATATAATACTAAAGAAATGAATTTTTAAATCAACACTATCTTTTATAACTTGACTTGGTACTTTAAGATGTATGTTCGATGACACTGCTTTATCTCATCTTATCCAAATGTTTATTAAAATACTATAGATAACAGAATTTGACAAAGAGAAAAATGAAACCTTTTATAAAGGAACTACTTTTAAGCTACAAATTCTTGAATTCCTTGCCTATGATGGCACAAAATTCCATTTTAAAACTCAAAATCGTTGCTCGTACTTAGCACATAGGAAAAAGTTATCTTCAAAATATCAACAAAAGTTTTAAAAATATTTTTATAATATTCAAGAGGTAATCTTTTCTATAACAAATTAGAATTAAATAAACTGATATTATTACAGAAATTTAATTTTCATAAAATTTTTCTAAATGGAAAAAAAAAATATTTTCATTCAAATAAAATTCTCTTTCATAGCCTAAAATGCAAAATACAGAATATGGTAACTAACTAAAATGTAATTGGTACAAATTCACTCAGAATTGATAAGCAAAATTTACAGAATTTTAAAATTGCATTTTTAAATAGAAAAAACTTTTATAACTTTTATTAAAGAGTAAGAAAATTATATGATTAGATTTTGTTTACATAATTTCATATAACATTATATGTTGTGCTAATATCTATTAAGAAATGCAATTACTTTATTCTAAAGAAGGACCATTTTCTCTTACAACATTTTTCATATAAATGAACAAATTTCAGTTTAATTCCTAATTCTGGGAGATAATTTAAATGAAACCCTAAAGATAATGTAGTCTAGTTAACATTTTCAAAATCTAAAAGTAACTTTTTTAAATTGAGATTCCAAATACATAAAGGAGATAAATGTAGAGTAAGACTTCATATGCAATGAAATGTTAGGAACAGTGAAGAATTATCGGTACTTTTTGGAGACGTGAAAAAAAAATTTCCATATAAATAAACAAATTTCAATTTAATTACTAATTCTGAGATAATTTAATGAAAACCTAAGATAATGTAGTGAAATAATCATTTTCGAAATCTAAAGTAATTTTCGATAGATTTCAAATACATAAAGAAGGTAAATGTAGAGAAAAGATTCCATACGTCGAATGTTAGAACAGTGTAGAATTATCGGTACTTTTTGGAGGCCCGAAAAACATTTTTATTCAGATCAACAAAATTCAGTTTAATTCCTAATTCCGGAGATAATTCAATGAAAACATAGGTTAATATAATAATATAACATAGTAATCATTTTCCAAAATAAGTAACTTTCGGTAGATTCCGTATACATAAAAAGAAGATAAATGTAGAGTAAGGCTTCACTGTCAAATGTTAGAACAGTGAAGAATTATCGGTACTTTTGGAGACCCGAAAAACATTAAAAATAAGGCATCCGAAAAGGAAAAGAAATAGAGACATACACACAACAAAATAAAATCTAAAATAAACCATATCCTCCATAGTAATACTTTTGAAATGGAAGGAAGCTCCATTTTGAATTCTGCCAGAACCCACTAGAGGCCTCCATTTTATATTTACTTCTTAGAAAGACCTGACAAAATATTTTACGTATCTTTTTGAAGTTTCTCTTTTTTCGGCAGAAAAGAAAAAAAAGATTTGGTCCTTTCGGAGGTTCAAATAAAAACAGTCTGCTGTAAAAAGTTGAATAAAATCTAACAAAAAGGAAATACATTGAAGAAAGAAAATTGTTATAAAAAGAATAAACCTCACTTAAAAATGAGTATTATAAAATAAATATACAGGTTAAAGAAAGTTTATTTCTTCCAAAATAGACTATACTATTTGAAATTTGCAGTAAATTGAGATAAAATGTAATATTTTTGTTGGAATATTGAACAAGCGTATATTTTTGTTGAGAATTTCAGTTTTCACAATTTATTTGCTTATTTAAATTCAAAGAAAGTATTCTTGTGGTTAAAAATTATATTTAGAATACGTTTCTACGAAATATGTTCTTTGCAATATTTTCAGATTGTAATATGAATTTTTTTCTTTAAAATGCTTTTAAGGGGTTTTCAATAATATTTTTGCATATACTATCAAAGTTCTTTATTTATTTAATATTTAACATTTTAAAAATCTTTACGTCATTGAACTTCACTTAAAATATGTATAATAAATAAATATGCAGGTTTGAGAAAGTTTATTTATTCCAAAAATAGACAACATTATTTGAAATTTGCAGATAAATTACAATAAAATATAATATATTTTTGGCATACGGAACAAGCGTATCTTTTTTTTTTTTTTTTTTTTTTTTGTTGTTGTTGTTATTTTCAATTTTCAAAATTTATTTGTGTATTTAAATTCAAAAGAAAATATTATTTTTGTTAAAAACATATTTAGAATAATATATTTTCAATGTATTATTATTATTAATATTAATAATATATTATATAGGGAATTCATGAAATGTGTTCACGCTAATCATTGGAATATTTGTAAATTAAATAACAATTTATGTTTAAAATGCTTTTAAGTTCATTTCTATAATATTTTTGGGTATTTATAATAGTTTTTTATTTGATATTTAACATTTTGGAGTTCTTGTACCACATTTTAAACGAAAAATGAGTTTCGTTAAAAGAAACAAATGCACTTGGACTGCTTGTAAGATATACCACTTTAACGATAGTTATTAAGCAATAACGTTATTAAATATGTAGTTAATTATATATTTTATAAAAAGAATTAAAAATAAATAAAATTACATAAAAGTTTAATTCCTTTTCATGACAGTTCTGATTTCACGTTAATGAAGAATTGAAAAAGAAAAATGTATTTGAACAGCTCGTAAAATATACCAATTTAACGATAGTTATTAAACAATAGTTTTATTAAATATGTAGTTAATTATATATTTTTGTAACAAGAATTAAAAAATAAATAAATATTGATAAGTGTAATTAATAATTGTGTATTTTTGTAATAATAATTTTAAAAAATAAAAATTACAATAAAAGTGTCATCCTCTTCATGAAATTTCTGATTTTACGTTAGATCGAATTGAAAGACAAAAATTTACTAGGGCAGCTTGTAAGATATACCACTTTAACGATAGTTATTAAGAAATAGCGTTATTAAATATATAGTTAATTATATATTTTTATAATAAAGATTAAAATTACATAATAACGTCACCATTTTCATGAAATCGAATTGAACACGTTAGATCGAATTGAAAGAAAAAATTTACTTGGCAGATGTAAGATGACCAATTTAACGATAGTTATTAAGAAATAACGTTATTAAATATGTAGTTAATTATATATTTTTATAATAAGGATTAAAAAATAAATAAATAAGATAAAAAGTAAATAAAATAAATTCCTTTCCTGATTTTTCGTTAGGTCGAATTTATAACAGAGTTGGGGAGTAATTTGTACAGCCCTGATTTTTATGGACAAGTTCTTTTTTAATTAACATAAAATACAATTATTAACTTAAATTCAACCGAACAACATGGAATGAACATTCAACCGAACATTATTATTATTACTATTATTTTGACTATCATATGCATATTAGAACTGAAGCAATATAATTCTGACATGTTGAGAAAATAAGCTTTGCTCAACTTGAAGTATAATTATCTTGAAAACTTCTTACAAAACATATCAGAAATAAACTGTAAACTCTATAATCTGTTTTATCTATAAAGTACTGTTCCTCTTAAAATTTCCCTGTGCTCATAGAAATGCTTTTTAAATATTTCAATGGGTTCTTTACTTTTATACTGTCAAAATGAATTGCAAACACATGTCACATTTTTCTAAAGATTGTCCGTGTCATAATTCAGTATATTCATCGGAGTATGTATTTGACACCTTCTTTAGAAATTTAGCGTGTTATATTTTTATAAAAGCGTTAAGTACTGAATGAATTTCAAAATTTCTCTCCTGAATTAAAAACAAAAATTGAAAGGAAAGTCTGTTTGAGGTTTTCCAATTCTCATGGGATGTCATCTGTTCGGAATTTCAAATGTCAAGAAGGAAGAAAAAAATTGATGTCGCCAATGGCAAAAATACCAGTGTGAAGAATATATTTGGCCGCCCCATACAATTTAATCTCACTGGGACGATAAAAAAAGGGATTTGCCGATTTATTTTCGTATTTTCAGTATTGAAGAGACATATTTTTGTGGTACAAATGTGACCCTATTGATAAAGAACCGCATAAACTGCAGAAAAGTAAAGTTAGTTTAATGTTATGGGTGATTTAATGAGGGAGATAACTAACTAGTCTAACTTTATTTAAGTTAGGTTAACTATAGTGGTTTTTATCCATTAAATCACCTATAACTTTACTTATCTTGTATTTTATTATGTATATTTTACTTTACTTATAGGTGATTTAATCGATAGAGGTAACTAATTAGCTAACCTAAGTTAAGTTAGTTACAGTTAAGTTAATCAGTTATTATTAGTTTTTAAGTTAGTTGTTAGTTAAGTTAGTTATTATTATAGTGATTTTTATCGATTAAATCACCTATAACTTTTTAACTAACATTACTTATCTTATACTTCATTATTTATTACTTATAGGTGATTAATCGATGGAGCTAACTAATTAGGCTAACTTTATTTAATTAGGTCAGTTATAGAGATTTAATTAAATATATAGTTATAATATATATAATTTACTATAATATATTATCAATTATATAGACAATTTATAATATATTATAGTAAAGTTACTTATCTTATACTTTTTATTTCTTACTTTACTTATAGGTGATTAATCGATGGAGATAACTGACTAGCCTAACTTTATTCAAGTTAGGTTAGTTTTAGTGATTTTCATCGATTAAATCACCTAGAACTTTTAAACTAACTTTACTTTTACTTTATTATTTATTGTTTACTTTACTTATGGGTAATTAATTGACGGGAAAAACTAACTAGCCTAACTTTATTTAAGTTATGTTAGTTATAGTGATTTTTTATCGATTAAGTCACCTATAACTTTAAACTTGGGCCTGAATGACCAGTGGCTAGCGCTCTGGCGTTCGATACCATAAGTTTCGGGTTCGGTACCGCCGGTGCCATGGATGTTTGTAGTGGTTCGAATCCACTTTAAACCGTAGGCCCCGGTCTAATATGATCGTTGAGAGTTGAGGGGTACTGTTATTCCGCGTCAGTAGCTTATCTTCAAACTACACGCACCTCCTGGATAATGCTAAGTGAGTAACGTCGGGGCAGCGCTTGCCTTAGATATCAAAAACAATTGTCTAAGTGTTTTCCAGCTGCATTAAAACAAAAAAAAAAATTTTAAACTAACTTTACTTTTTATTTATTTATTACTTTACTTATAGGTGATTAATCGATGGGGATAGCTGACTAGCAGAACTTTATTTAAGTTAGGTTAATTATTATTTTCATCGATTAAATCACCTATAACTTTATTTATCTTATATTTTATTATTTCTTTTTACTTTACTTACAGGTGATTTAATCGATGGAGATAACTAACCAGCCTAACTTTATTTAAATTAGGTTAGTTATAGTGATTTAGTAGATTTAAGTTAGAAGTGGCTTATATTAATAATCACAGGATCTCCATGCCTTGTTGTTCTTGTTATTGATTGTTAAAAACTGGTTTATAATACAATAAACCTCACACCTACAAAACTTTACTAACTAATTCTATATTAATCAAACTGTTATAGTATAGATAACTCATCAAAAATTTGTCCCCACTCATAATATTTCCTGTAAATGAAAATTATAATAAGTAAATCTTATTTAAGACATTATTATTTCTCCGAGTTATCGAAATACATCATTAGATATATTTGATTAATTTTCAGCAGAAATATGTATTCTCAGATAAATCTATCTCCATGATATCTAACTTTTCTTCCTTTTGCTTATGTCCAGAGCATATATTGATGGTCCGAACATTTCACCCTGAATTATATATATATATATATATATATATATTAATATTACTTTTATTTTACCTTTTCTTTTCACCTATGCTACCTGTACGTATAGAAAGAAAGATATAAAACATTTTTCTAAATTGTGAAATATTTTATTGGTAGTAAACTGTAACAATAAATAAATGTTAAGTCTTTTTATATATATATATATATATATATATATATATATATATATATATATATATATATATATATATATATATATATATATATATATATATATATATATATAAAAGATTTAACATTTATTTATGCATACTTAACATACATTTATTATTCCATATATATATATATATATATATATACACTATCTGGAAGAAAGTGACGGGACACCCCTTGAAAAGTAGAAAAGTCGACAATACAGTTAACACATGCGCAATAATAGATATCACGTGTCAGCCATATCCTATAAATACTCTGTGGAGTCGACTAGAGTTGTTTTTTGTCAAGATGCCGCCTCGGGAAGAGTTGTCTGAGTTCGAGAAAGGTGTGTTGGTTGGATTGCATCTTGCCAAGGTGTCAATTAGGAGATATCCCGTCTCCGTAACTGCTCAAAATCAACTGTAGCACGTGTTGTGTGTCGCTACAAGACTGAGGGACACTGTCAGAACAAGCCCCGAAGTGGACGACCTACAGTTCTCACAAGCAGGGACCGGCGAGTGCTCGGCAGGGAGATTCGAAGTAACCGTCAAACATCCATGGATAACATCGCTAATGAGTTTAGTCAAGCTACAGGTATGGCTTTTTCTACCAAGACTCTTCGTATCGAGGCCCATAAGTTAGGTTACACTGGACGTTCGGCGGCCCATAAGCTTTTGATTACGAAAACCAACAAGAAAGCGCGCCTTCGATGGGCCAAAGACCACCGTACTTGACTTCTGGATGACTGGAAACGCGTCCTTTGGAGTAATGAGTCACGATTTACCCTTTTCCGTTCCGATGGACGTGTTTGGGTATGGCGTTTACCAGGAGAACGCCTTTTGTCCGAGAGTGTGTCGTCTCAACTGTAAAGTTTGGTGGAGGAGGATTGATGGTATGGGTTTGTTTCTCCTGGTATGGGGCTGGCCCACTGGTGAAGGTTGATGGTGCGATGAATGCCGATAGATACTGTGATATTCTCGACAATCATATCCTTCCTACCTTGTGGGCAACGTACAGTATGGATGATTGCTGGTATCAAGTCGATAACGCAACATGCCATGTTGCAAGGAGGACTCTTGATTGGTATGTGAACAACAACGTTAAACGCATGGAGTGGCCAGCGCAGAGCCCTGATCTTAACTCATTAAACATCTCTGGGACGAATTGCACCGTCGGTTGAGGGCCTGCACCCCACTCCCCAAAAGCAAGCCTGAACAATGGAACTTTCTGTTAAACATTTGGAAGGAAATTCCTCTTGCCACTACGGCTAATTTAGTGGAAAGCATGCCCAGAAGGGTTGCAGCTGTGATCGCAGCCAAAGGAGGCCCTACCTCCTATTAATTTTAATAAATATGGGTTTATGTCGTTATAGTGTCGTGTCCCATCACTTTCTTCCACATAGTGTATATACATATATATATATATATATATGCATATATATATATATATATATATATATATATATATATATATATATATATATATATATATATATATATATATATATATATATATATATGCATATATATATATATATATATATATATATATATATATATATATATATATATATATATATATATATATATATATATATATATATATAGTAATTCTTTCAAATTTTTAGAATGTGACACATTTGCCAAAAGAACAGTTGGGCTTATATCTTGTAGCACTTTTCCCAGGAGAAAGGAATGTATAATCTTTAAGCACATAATAACAACCTATCACACAAATTTGGCAGCAGTTAAGCATTGTGTATATTTATATTACATACAATTAGTGTTTTGTACTATTGAGAACAACACTCAAATTTGATAGCAGATATTCGGTATCAAAGATAATGCGATCTCTTCAGCGATTGTCTGTTCGATCTTTTACAGTTCGAAACAATTACAGATGTAATACGGACTATGCGATAAGTTATTGCATTGTCATTGGGGATAGACCATGGGCTGAAGAAGTATTGACTCCAATGAGAAGTGAGGGGAAGCTGACCCTCCTTCTCTTGACGGATAAAGGGAGTTTTTGAAGAAGAAAAGAGTACTATGGAATAAGTTAACAAGTGTTGTTTTCCTTTTTTCTGAAAGTGATTGAACAGGCTGGAGTTTTCTTCTGATTGATTACAAAAAAGGAGCCCGTAGTGGTTTCATGTATCACGCTGAGGTGATTATTAAGGTCTGCCGCAGACCTGGTGAAATAGATTCGTCGTAGACTTGAGAACTCCGTTATATATATATATATATATATATATATATATATATATATATATATATATATATATGGCTTTCTTCTTGAAGCCGTTATAAGTCTAGCATAGGTAGAGATGTTACAATCTTATTTTTAGTGCTTCTAATATATATTATTAGTTTTTAATTTTCATTAGCATAAATCTCCTTATAATTTAAAAACTTTCGTTAATTTATTTTAAACAACTCTAATCGGAACTCTGAACTTAAACAAATCAGTTAACATTCTGATATTCGTAATAGTTATAAGAAATAATCATTATTTAGATAATTTAATAGTAGTATATGAAGTATTCATTATTAAAATGCGAATAATTTCTTTTTAGAAAACTTTTTTGGAGCTAAATTTATGTATTTTTTTAATATTCTATATTTTATTCTTATCTATTTAAAAAACTCCTCCTCACACTTTAAGAATAAAGTTAGCTAAAAACTTTTTCTATTTGAAAACAATTTGAGATTTTTATTGCAAAAAAAAACTGTACAAAAGGAGTATTCAATTAGTGTTCTTTCATTACTCTTCTTTAGAAATTGAACATTTTTACCAATGTTTTTGTTCCTTTTTCATGCTTTGAATTAAAGAATTCAATAGAAAAACAAACTGTTGTGACAAAAGAAAAGAAAAAAGTCGCAATTTTAGTTGTTGAAGATTATAATTTAATATTGAAGGTACAATAACACACGTGAAGTTTTAATCAGATAATTAAGTTACTTCTTTCCACCTTCTCACTTTTGAATTTGAAATCAAGACATTTTTATCATGAGGAAAAAAAACATAATTGGTTTTCTGATTACAGTCGTAAGAATTTGAATTAATTGTGTGAAAGAAATACCCTGACTTCATTTGTTGATATCAATGCTTCTTTTGCATTTCGACCTAAAAATCAATATATAATCTAATTCGAGAAGTTGTACTTCATAAAGAAAAACTAATTAAATGCAGTTGTTCTTTATTCCCATTTTTAATAGGAAAATAAATTTAGAATATAAGCAGTTATACTGAATTTTTGAACAAAAGAATAAAATTATAGTTTTATTTCCCATGTAGCTGCTACACATTTATTCAAAATAATGTCTTACTTCAAAAATATATTGATTTAGTTAAGTTTCTAATAGTAAAAAAAATAGTTAAGTAAAGTAAAAGTCCCTGAAATATTTTACTGATGCGTGTAAAGTAACTTATTCTTTTTAATTTCTGATAAAAAATAGAAATATTTTTATATTTACTAATAATTGTCCTTTATTCAGGATATAGAAGGAGTTGGTAGTTGCATTGTGCATCTTAGTTGAGAATGTCAAATAATAATTAAGAAATGTGTAAGACACTGAAATATTTTGCTGGTGTGTATAAAGTAATTTATTTATTTTTTTTCGTTTAATTTCTGATAAAAATAGAAAAAAATTCTATATTTTTATTCTTACTTATTTAAAAAAATACTCAAACTATAAGAATAAAGTTAAGAAAAAAAAAATATTTTTTATTTGGAAACAATTTGAGATTTTTATTCTAAAAAACAAACTGCCAAAAAAAAAAAAAATTGGTATTCAATTAGTGTTCTTTCATTACTCTTCTTTAGAAATTAAACATTTTTTCCAATGTTTTTTTTTGTACTTTTGATTTCAAGAGAAAATCAAACTGTTGTGACAAAAGAAAAAAAAAGTCACAATTTTAGTTGCTGAAGATTATAATTTAATATTGAAGGTACAATAAATAACACACGTGAAGTTTTAATCAGATGATTAAGTTACTTTCATTCTACCTTCTCACTTTTGAATTTGCGAATCCAAGACATTTTTATCATGAGAAAAAAAACATAATTGGTTTTCTGATTACAGTCGTAAGAATTTGAATTAATTGTGTGAAAGAAATACCCTGACTTCATTTGTTGATATCAATGCTTCTTTGCATTTCGACCTGAAATCAATATGTATAATGTAATTCAAGAACTTGTACTTCATAAAGAAAAACTAATTAAATGCAGTTGTTCTTCTATTGCCATTTTTAATAGGAAAATAAATTTAGAATATAATAAGTTTATTTTTAATTTCGAAACAAACGAATAAATTATATATTGATTCACCAAGTAGCTAATAACCAACTAGTACATTTCTTCAAAATAATATTTTATTTCAAAAAAGAAATTAAGATTTAGTTAAGTTTCTAGTGATAATAATAATAAGTAAAGTATAAGACACTGAAATATTCTACTGGTATGTGTAAAGAAATTTAATTTTTTTTATTTCTGAAGAAACATAAAAATATTTTATATTTGCTTATAATATCTATGATTTAGAATATAGAAGGAACTAATAGTTACTGCATTGTCCTTCCTTAGTTGAGTAAATCAAATGATAATTAAGAACTGTATAAGACACTGAAATATTTCGCTCGTGCATGAAAAGTAATTTATTTATTTTTTTATAAATTTCTCATGAAAAATAGAAAATATTCTTATATTTTATTCTTACATATTTAAAAATCCTCAAACTTTAAGAATAAAGTTAAGTAAAAAAATAATTTTTCCATTTGAAAACAATTTGAGATTTTTATTCCAAAAAAAAAAAAAAAAAATTTTGGTATTCAATTAGCGTTCTTTCATTACGCTTCTTTTAGAAATTGAACATTTTTAACAATGTTTTGTTCCTTTTTCATGCTTTGAATTAAAAAAATTCAATAGAAAAACAAACTGTTGTGACAAAAAAGAAAGAAAAAAAGTCGCAATTTTAGTTGTTGAAGATTATAATTTAATATTGAAGGTACAATAGCACACATGAAGTTTTAATCAGATAATTAAGTTACTTCTTTCCACCTTCTCACTTTTGAATTTGCGAGTCCAAGACATTTTTTATCATGAGAAAAAAAATTTTTTTTTTTCTGATTACAGTCGTAAGAATTTGAATTAATTGTATGAAAGAAATACCGTGATATCATTTGTTGATATCAATGCTTTTTAGCATTTCGACCTAAAATCAATAATTATAATCTAATTCGAGAAGTTGTACCATAAAGGAAAACTAATTAAATTCAGTTGTTCTTCTATTCATATCTTTAATAGGAAAATAAATTTAGAATATAAGCAGTTATTCTAGAATTTGAACAAAAGAATAAATTACATTTCTATTTCTCATGTAGCTGTTAAACATTTCTTCAAAATATTAACTTACTTCAAAAAAATTAGATTTAATAAAGTTTCTAGTAAAAATAATAATAGTTAAGTAAAGTATAAGTCACTAAAATATTTGATTGGAGTGTACAAAGTAATTTATTCCTTTAATTTCTGATGAAATATAGAAATATTTTATTTACCTACATTATCTCTGATCCAGGATATATAGAAGGATGTTAGTTATTGCATTGTGCTTCTTAGTTGAAAGTCAAATAATTATTACATGAAATGTATAAGACATTGAAATATTTTGCTGGTGTGTGTAAAGTAATTTATTTTTTAATTTCTAATGAAAAATAGAAAAATATTATATATTTCAATCCTACTTATTTTAAAAAAATCTCCGAACTTCAAGGATAAAGTTAAGTAAAAATAATTTTCTATTTGAAAACAATTTGAGATTTTTATTCCAAAAAAGAAGAAAAACTTTTTGGCAATCAATTAGTGTTCTTTCATTACTCTTCTTTAGAAATTGAACATTTTTACCAATGTTTTGTTCCTTTTTCATGCTTTGAATTAAATAATTCAATAGGAAAACTAACTGTTGTGACAGAAAGAAAAACAGTCACCCTTTTCAGTTGTTGAAGATTATAATTTAATATTGAAGGTACAGTAGTCCACGTGAAGTTTTAATCAGATAATTAAGTTACTTCGTTCTACCTTTCTCACTTTTTGATTTAAGAATCAAGACATTTTTATCATCAGAAAAAAACATAATTGGTTTTCTGATTACAGTCAACAATTTGAATTAATTGTGTGAAAGAAATAAAACTGACTTCATTTGTTTATATCAATGCATCTTGTTTGAAACCTAAAATCAATATGTGTAATCTAGTTCGTGAAGGTGTATTTCATAAAGAAAAACTAATTAAATGCAGTTGTTTTTCATTCCCCATCTTTAATAGGAAAATAAATTTAGAATAAAATAAGCTAGTCTTAATTTCGAACAGAAGAATAAATTATATATTTATTTTCCATGTAGCTAACACATTTTCTACAAAATAATATTTTATTTAAAAAGAAATTAAGATTTAGTTAAGTTTAATAATAATACTGAAGTAAAGTATAAGACACTGAAATATTTTACTGAGTATATGTAAGTAATTTATTTTATTATTTCCTGTGGAAAAATAGAAATATTTCATATTTATTTAAAATTATCTCTGATTCAGGATATAGAGGGAGCATGTAGTTACCACATTGTGCTCTTAATTGAGGAAGTTAAATAATAGTTGGGTGAAGTAAAACGTACTGAAATATTTTACTGGTGTGTGTAAATTAATTTATTCCTCTTAATTTCTGATGTAAAATAGGAATATTTTATATTTACTTATAATTAATTCTGATTCAGAATATAGAAGGAGCGGTTAATTACCGCATTGTGCTTCTTAGTTGAGAAAGTCAAATAATAATTAAGAAATGTATAAGACACTGAAATATTTTTGCTGGTGTGTGTAAAGTAATTTTTTTAATTTCTGAGGAATTATAGAAAATATTCTATATTTCATTCCTACTTATTTAAAAAAACTCCTGAAACTTTAAGAATAAAGTTAAAAAAAAATAATTTCTCTGTTTGAAAACAATTTGAGATTTTTATTTAAAAAAACTAATTGTAAGAAAAAAATTCAGTATTCAATTAGTGTTCTTTCATTACTCTTCTTTAGAAATTGAACATTTTTTACCAATGTTTTTTTTTTCGTGTTTTCGTGCTTTGAATTAAAGAATTTAATAGAAAAACAAACTGTTGTGACAGAAAAAAAAAAAAAGTCACAATTTTAGTTGCTGAAGATTATAATTTAATATTGAAGGTACAATAGCACACATGAAGTTTTTAATCAGATAATTAAGTTACTTCTTTCCACCTTCTCACTTTTGAATTTGCGAATCCAAGGCATTTTTATCATGAGGAAAAAAAAAACATAATTGGTTTTCTTATTACAGTCGTAAGAATTTGAATTAATTAATTGTGTGAAAGAAATACCCTGACTTCATTTGTTGATATCAATGCTTCTTTGCATTTCGATCCAAAATCAATACATATAATCCAATTCGAGAAGTTGTACTTCATAAAGAAAATCTAATTAAAAATGCAGTTGTTCTTTATTCCCATTTTAATAGGAAAATAAATTTAGAATATAAGCAGTTATACTTAATTTTGAACAAAAGAATAAACTATATTTTATTTCCCATGTAGCTGCAACACATTTCTTCAAAATAATGTCTTACTTCAAAAATTTTTGATTTAGTTAAGATTCTAATAGTAATAAAAAAATAGTTAAGTAAAGTATAAGTCATTGAAATATTTTACTGATGTGTGTAAAGTAATTTATTCTTTTTAATTTCTGATAAAAAATAGAAATACTTTGTATTTACTTATAATTATCCTTTATTCGGGATATAGAAGCAGTTGGTAGTTACTGCATTGTAAATCTTAGTTGAAAGTCAAATAATAATTAAGAAATGTGTAAGACCATAAAATAATTTGCTGGTGTGTATAAAGTAATTTATTTATTTTTTATTTAATTTCTGATAAAAATAAAAAATATTCTATATTTTATTCTTACTTATTTAAAAAAATCCTCAAACTTTAAAAATAAAGTTAAGTAAAAAAAATCCTTTTCTATTTGAAAAACAATTTCAGATTTTATTCCAAACAATAAACTGTAAAAAAATTAATTCTTTAATTAGTGTCTTTTCATTGGTCATCTTTAGAAATGAAGCATTTTTACCAATGTTTTTGTTCCTTTTTTTTTTTAATTAAAGAATTCAATAGAAAAACAAACTGTTCTGACAGAAAGAAAAAATAAAGTTACAATGTTTAGTAGCTGAAGATTATAATTTAATATTGAAGATACAATAGCCCACGTGAAGTTTTAATCAGATGATTAAGTTACTTCATTCTACCTTCTCACTTTTGAATTTGCGAATCCAAGACATTTTATCATGAGAAAAAAAAACATAATTGTTTTCTGATTACAGTCGTAAGAATTTGAATTAATTGTGTGAAAGAAATACCCTGACTTCATTTGTTGATATCAATGCTTCTTTGCATTTCGACCTAAAATCAATATGTATAATGTAATTCAAGAACTTGTACTTCATAAGAAAAACTAATTAAATGCAGTTGTTCTTCTCTTGCCATTTTTAATAGGAAATTAAATTTAGAATATAATAAGTTATTCTTAATTTCGAACAAACGAATAAATTATATATTGATTCACGAAGTAGCTAATACCCAACTAGCACATTTCTTCAAAATAATATTTTATTTCAAAAAGAAATTATGATTTAGTAAAGTTTGTGATAAAAATATAAGTGAAGTATAAGACACTGAAATATTCTATTGGTATGTGTAAAAGTAATTTTTTTTTTATTTCTGATAAAAACATAAAAATATTTTATATTTACTTTATAATATCTATGATTTAGAATATAGAAGGAACTGATAGTTACTGCATTGTGCTTCCTGCAATGATAGTTACTGCATCAAATAATAATTAAGAACTGTATAAGACACTGAAATATTTCGCTCGTGCATGAAAAGTAATTAATTTATTTTTTATACATTTCTCATGAAAAATAGAAAATATTCTATATTTTATTCTTACATATTTAAAAAAAAATCCTCAAACTTTAAGAATAAAGTTAAGTAAAAAATAATTTTTCTATTTGAAAACAATTTGAGATTTTTATTCCAAAAAAAAAACTGTAAAAAAATTTTTGGTATTCAATTAGTGTTCTTTCATTGGTCTTCTTTAAAATTAAACATTTTTACCAATGTTTTTGTCCGTTTTCGTGCTTTGAATTAAAGAATTCAATATAAAAACAAAATGTTGTGACAGAAAGAAACAAAAGTCTAATTTTAATTCCAGAAGATTATAATTTAATATTGAAGGCACAATAGCACATGTGAAGTTTTAATAAGATAATTAAGTTATTTCATTCTACTTTTGAATTCGAATCCAAGACATTTTTATCACAGTCGTAAGAATTTGAATTAATTGTGTAAAAGAAATACCGTGACTTCATTTGCTGATAGCAATGCTTCTTTACATTTCGACCTAAAATCAATATGTATAATCTAATTCGAGAAGTTGTACTTCATAAAGAAAAACTAATTAAATGCAGTTGTTCTTACATTCCCATTTTTCATAGGAAAATAAATTTAGAATATCAGATGTTATTCTAAATTTCGAAAAAGAATAAATTACATTTCTATTTCTCATGTAGCTGTTAAACATTTCTTCAAAATATTAACTTACTTCAAAAAAAAAAAATTAAGATTTAATAAAGTTTCTAGTAAAAATAATAATAATTAAGTAAAGTATAAGACACTAAAATATTTTACTGGAGTGTATAAAGTAATTTATTCCTTTTAATTTCTGATGAAATATAGAAATATTTTTATTTATTTACAATTATCTCTGATTCAGGATATAGAAGGGGATGTTAGTTATTGCATTGTGCTTCTTAGTTGAGAAAGTCAAATAATTATTAAGAAATGTATAAGACATTGAAATATTTTGCTGGTTTGTGTAAAGTAATTTATTTATTTATTTATTTATAAATTTCTAATGAAAAATAGAAAATATTATATATTTCAATCCTACTTATTTTTAAAAAAATCTCTCGAACTTCAAGGATAAAGTTAAGTAAAAAAATAATTTTCTATTTGAAAACAATTTGAGATTTTTATTCCAAAAAAGAAACTAAGAAAAAAAAAATTTTGGCAATCAATTAGTGTTCTTTCATTACTCTTCTTTAGAAATTGAACATTTTTACCAATGTTTTTGTTCTTTTTGGGTGCTTTGAATTAAAGAATTCAATAGGAAAACAAACTGTTGGGACAGAAAGAAAAAAAAAGTCATCCTTTTCAGTTGTTGAAGATTATAATTTAATATTGAAGGTACAGTAGCACACGTGAAGTTTAATCAGATAATTAAGTTACTTCATTCTACCTTCTCACTTTTGAATTTGCGAATCCAAGACATTTTTATCATCAGAAAAAAAAACATAATTGGTTTTCTGATTACAGTCGTAACAATTTGAATTAATTGTGTGAAAGAAATACCGTGACTTCATTTGTTGATATCAATGCTTCTTTACATTTCGACCTAAAATCAATATGTGTAATCTAGTTCGTGAAGTGTATTTCATAAAGAAAAACTAATTAAATGCAGTTGTTTTTCATTCCGTCTTTAATAGGAAAATAAATTTAGAATAAAATAAGTTAGTCTTAATTTCGAACAGAAGAATAAATTATATATATATTTTCCATGTAGCTAATACACATTTCTACAAAATAATATTTTATTTCAAAAATTAAGATTTAGTCAAGTTTAATAATAATACTGAAGTAAAGTATAAGACACTGAAATATTTTACTGGTATATGTAAAGTAATTTATTTTATTATTTCCTGAGGAAAAATAGAAATATTTCATATTTATTTAAAATTATCTCTGATTCAGGATATAGAGGGAGCATGTAGTTACGACATTGTGCTTCTTATTGAGGAAGTTAAATAATAGTTAGGTGAAGTAAAACGTACTGAAATATTTTACTGGTGTGTGTAAATTAATTTATTCCTCTTAATTTCTGATGTACAATAGGAATATTTTATATTTACTTATAATTAATTCTGATTCAAGAATATAAAAGAAGGAGCTGTTAATTACCGCATTGTGCTTCTTAGTTGAGAAAGTCAAATAATAATTAAGAAATGTATAAGACACTGAAATATTTTGCTGGTGTGTGTAAAGTAATGTTTTTTTTTTTTTAATTTTAAGGAATTATAGAAAATGTTCTATATTTCATCACTATTTATTTAAAAAACTCCTGAAACTTTAAGAATAAAGGTTAAATAAAAAAATAATTTCTCTGTTTGAAAACAATTTGAGATTTTTATTTAAAAAAACATAATTGGTTTTCTGATTGTAAGTAAAAAATTCAGTATTTAATTAGTGTTCATTTTTGATTCTCTTCTTTACAAATTGAACATTTTTACCAATGTTTTTTTCGTGTTTTCGTGCTTTAATTAAAAAGAATTTAATAGAAAAACAAATTGTGACAGAAAAAAAAAAAAAAGTCACAAAAGTCAATTATCTAATATACATTTCTCTTTATTCTTCAATTTTTAATAAGAAAATAAATTTAGAATATCAAAGTAGTTATTCTTAATTTCACGGGTGACGTGGAAGGCACGTGAAGGTGGAAATTTAAATATATTATATATTGATTCCCCAAGTAGCTAATATACATTTTCTTCTAAATAATATCTTACTTCAAAAAAAATTAAGATTTAGGTAAGTTTCTAGTGTTAATAATAATAGTTAAGTAAAAAAGTATAAGATACTGAAATATTTTTATTTTACTGGTGTGTGTAAAGTAATTTTTATTTTAATTTCTGATGAAAAACAGAAATATTTTATATTAATTTATAATTATCACTGATTCAGGACATAGAAGGAGCTGGTAGTTACCTTATTGTACTTCTGAGTTAAGGAAATTAAATAATAGTTAGGTAAAGTATAAGACACTGAAAAATTTTACTGGTTTGTGTAAAGTATTTTTTTAAATTTCTGACGAAAAATAGAAATATTTTATATTTACTTATAATTATCCCTGATTTAAAAATATAGAAGGAACTGGTAGTTACCAAATTGTACTTCTGAGTTGAGGAAGTTAAATAATAGTTAAGTATAAGACACTGAAATATTTTATTGTTATGTTTAAAGTAAAGTTTTTTTAATTTCTGATGTAAAATATAAATACTTTATATTTACTTATAAATATCCCAGATACACTGGATGTGCTTCTGAGTTGAGGAAGTTAAATAATAGTTAAGTATAAGACATTGAAATATTTTAATATTTTATTACTATACTGTGTAAAGTAGGTTTTTTTTTAAATTTCTGATGGAAAATAGAAATATATTATATTTATACATAATTATCCCCTGATTCAGGATATAAGAGCTGGTAGTTACCGCCCAGTTTCTGGGTTGAAATAATAATTAGTTGAGGAAATAATAATTAATAATAGTTAAGTAATTTATAGGACACTAAAATATTTTAGTGAGTGTAAAGTAATTTTAGTTAAATTTGTCATGAAAATAGAAATATTTTTACTGTGCTTCTGAGTTGAGGAAATTAAATTCAGAATTCAACAAGCGAACTAAACTTATTTTTAACATTTCTACCCCAATATGGGTATATTTAATCAGCATCCCAAAAGTACTTTCATTAAATTTTTGAAGAGGAAGAGGATATAAATCTCCAGAGCGAACTCATTTTGAAGAGTTTTCAAATTAATTGGCAGCAGAGATCAATGTTGATCCATTAAAATGGTGCCCCTATGGTAACTGGTTTCGTGGTTTATACAAAAAGAATAAAATAAAGCAAATGGCCAACTCGAATAAGAAGAGAATGGTTATGAATATTCTATCTTTATAAAGTTTTTACACGTATTCTATTTAAAACTATTACTGAGCTTATAGTGATGAAATTAAAAAGTTACATAAGCCTAACACAGTAATGAAAAATATAGAAAAATTCAATATTTGCAAATCATTTTTAATTTTTTTAGAATCTATAGATAAGAAGAAACAAACAAAAATAAAAAGAACAGGCCCATACAACTTATAGCATCTGTAAGAGAAGGTTTCTCTCTATATATATATTTATTATTTTTATAACGTTCAGTTTTTTATTTTTAGATGTCAACTAGATAGGTTGGATTCTTTCTTTTCAAATGGCACAATAACCCTATGATGGGCCTAGGCCGTCTTCCTACCGGCCCATTTCGAAACAGATGATGGATGGATTTTCGAAACTGATGATATATTGTTTTCTTTTACGGGGTAAGGTTGTCAGCACTCTGCCCAACGCTCTACAGTCATATTAGACTGAGACCTATGGTTTAAAGTGGATTCCAAACCATTACAAACATTCATGGCAACGCGATAGGCTGAATTAAAAATTGGAATTCCACTCATTAATATTTTGCAACACAGACTTCATTTTCAGAGCTAATTTACTACATAAAGACGGTGATAGATTCTAAAGCAGGGGCCTCCAAACTTTCCAGCCTTAGGGCCATACTGTTTACTCAGTAAGTACCAAGGGCCAAAATCGTTTTAATTTTTCTGCCATTGTCTATATAATTACATAAATTTTATTAGTATTTTTTTTTTTTTTTTTTTTTTTTGCAAGTGGATACCCCGCGGTTTCATTCGCGTTAATTTAGCTTTTCCGTTCGTGAGGGATTTTCAGGATAAAAAATCATAAGTTTGATTCAGGATATATACATTCCAAACATTAATATACATACATATGCGATACTCTTTACCAACATAACTACCGAGGGTAACCGCGGGATGTTCACTAGTTTATAATGTTAGTGGGATTCATTTTAATTATTTGTTAATTGTTATGCTTAAGTTTAAATTTTCTGCTTCATTAAGCTTTTGCCTAGCAAGTCAGCAACAATATGCTATTTGCTGTTGCGGGGCCGGATTGATGACACTGGCGGGCCGGATTTGGTCCGCGGGCCGTAGTTTGAAGACCCCTGTTCTAAAGTATTTAAAATAGTGGATCTTGAAAACTGCATCATTTGTTGCCCCAATAATGATACAAAGAAATTGGCAAGGACTGGTAGGCAAGCTTCATGCCCTAATGCCATTGGAGTTCCCATATAGAATTAATCTAGAAGATAAGATAAAAAAAAATCGAAGTAATTTTTAAATAATACAACTTGTATGTATCAATCTTATGTACATTTAAAAAGTTTTTAATGAAGAATTCGTCCTTATCCTCTCTTAACGAAATCGACGTAAAACTGCAGTTTTTCCCCTTCATTTCAAGAAATGTTACTCCTCGTATATTTTTTTTTTTGTTCTAATGCAGCTGGCAAACACTTAGACAGCTTGGTCTTGGATACCTTAAGGCAAGCGCCGCACAGACGTTACTCACTTTGCATTACGCAGGGGCGCGTGTAACTTTGAAGATATGGGCGCGGAGCAACAATGCCCTCGCAACGCGCTCTACGATCCTATTAGGACCGGGACCGACGGTTTAAAGTGGATTCCGAACCACTACAAACATCCATGGCACTCGGGACTCGAACCGAAACCTGTGGTTCCGAGCGCCAGACCACTAGCCACTCTGCCATTCAGGCCTTATTCCTCGTATATTAGAACGTATAATACGAGGAATACACTTGTAATTAATATACAGTTAGAAAACGAAAATGCACTACATAAATATTATTCGAAGTTAGGATAATTCGAATAATTATAAACATTGAATGTCATATTAGGTCAAATTAAAAAAAAATATTTAACGAAATTTCTAAAAATAGAAAAACTTATTTGATTTTAACAAGAAAGTCTAGAATTGGAGAACATTTTATATTTAATACCTTTAAAAACATAATACGTTTCTCTCTTCTATTAATTTAAAAATAAAAGTCCTTGTCCCTCATTTTGCACATCCCAATCTACACTGACAGTAATTACCATACCAAATTTCTTAAAATTAAAAATTTAAAGCTATTTTAAAAATTTGAAATATATATATATTGTAATAAACTTGGTATCAAAGGGTGAAGGAAATCTAAAAGTTCTAAACCAATAATAAAATTTAACATTTATAAGAAGAATTATTATTTTTTATTTGTGAAAACCTTTAACCTATAAAATAATTAAAACCTTTTCAGCAATGAGTAATCGTTTCAATAATTTATAATTGAGTATTGTATATCACGGATCAGAAAATTAAATAACAATACTAATTCAGTAAATTTAATTTCTGTATGCTTATTCGGTGAAAAGTTATAAACAATTGAAATTAACTAAAAGGGATATATGTATATATTTATATAGAAAAACTTGTGTTTCTTTTTTTCATCTGTTTTACTTTCATTTAATTATCATTACACAGCCTCCAATAGTTATTTAAATCAGGTCAGCAAGACTTTTTGGCATCTTTACATTGCAATGTAAAATGGTATATTTTTAAATATAATCACTCAATGAATTTTTCTCGCAATTCTAATAGCAGTAGAGTTACAAGAATTTTATGGTAAGATTCCAAAAAAATTGTAATCATATTCCGTTTTATCCCAAATCTTTCTAAGAACATTCTCACAAATTCCTAGTAAAGCTACTTCTTCGATTTTCATAAATGATCAATGATCATGATCAATCATCTTCTAGAAATCAATTACTCTGTTAAAATAGTAGTATTTAACTTTTAATTGAATGTTTTTCAACTGGAGATGGACATTTTATCTATCTGCATCTATAATATGAAGCAAAATGTTTTGCCCTTTTCAACTGTTAAGACAGAATAATTCTAGTTTATTGACCTTGCTCAGTCACGTGATATCCATTGAGTTTCTGATTCTGGTTCTGCTTTTAAATTACTCAGATCAATGGATTAGCTTACAAACTAAAGATTTTGTATGTTAAAATCTTTAATTTTTTTTTTTTATAATTAAAAGTTGTAAATAAATTAATTTAACATTCAGTAGTTAACATGTAACAGATACTAGATACTGAATAAAAATTAAACATTGTGATAAGTTTTTAGAAGATTACAAGAAAAGGATGGATCAAATTTATACAATGCATTTTTCATGCAATCATAAAAACCTTTATGCTTTAGTAAAGTTTTTAGACATTTTTATTTATATTAAATAAAATTCATACCTTTATTTTATTTAATAAATTTAATACATCAAAACTTGTTTTAATTTTCAGAAAAAGGCATTTTATGTAAACCTTTATTTATAACTTTATATATGTTTTTCAGCCTAGCATTATTCCTAAAATATATGACTATATTTATGTAGTATTTATGGTAATATACAGCCTCTAGTACTTATTATAATATCTCAAACTGGCATTCTTATATTTCATCATAAATGAAGGCAGTTAGAGAGATTTTTTATTTAAATATTGACTTGAATCGTTATGTTTCTTATCGAAGCATCTGAATGGTGGTTTAACAGAATAAAGAAATTGAACGAGAAAATGTATTTTTCAGTTGATATTATCGTTTTCTTTTATTTAAAATATATATACTGAAGTGACAAAAGTCATGGGATAACTCTTAATATCGTGTCGGCCCTCCTTTCGCCCGGTGAAGTGCAGCAACTCGACGTGGCATGGACTCAACAAGTCGTTGAAAATCTTCTGCAGGAATATTGAGCCATGCTGTCTCGATAGACGTCCATAATTGTGAAAGCGTTGATGGTGCGGGATTTTGGGCACGAACAGACGATGATGTCCCATAAATGCTCGATGGGATTCATGTCCGGAGGACGTCTAGGTGGCAAAGATCATTCGTTGTTATTGTCCAGAATGTTCTTCAAACCAATCGCGAACAGTTGTGGCCCGGTGACATGGCGCATTGTCATCCATAAAAATCCCATCGTTGTTTGGGTACATGAAGTCCATGAATGGCTGCAAGTGATCTCCAAGTAGCTGAACCTAAAAGCATTTCAGTCAATGTTCGGTCCAGTCGCACCAGAGGACCAAGTCCATACCATGAAAAAAGCCCAGCCCACACCATTACGGAGCCACCACCAGCTTGAACGGTGCCTTGCTGACTGTTTGGGTCCATGGTCAGGTCGTGGGGTCTGCCACTCGAACCTGACTCACGGCTCTTACCAACTGAAATCGTGACTCCACATCGGACCAGGCCACGGTTTTCTATCGAGGGACTAAATCCGATATGTGCCACGTGCCTACGAGTCGCTGCAAGCGATGTCGTTCTGTCAGTAAAGGCACTCGAGCGGTCTTCTGCTGGAATAGCATAAGAAAGCCCAAATTTCTCCACACAGTTTCTAACAGACAAGTCCTCAGGCGTCCTACATTGATTTCTGCATGGTTATTTGATTTGGTGTTGCTTGTCTGTTAGAATTTGACTGCAGACGTCGCCGGTCTCGGGTCGTTAGTGCAGGTGGTCGACCACTGCGCATTTGGTGGGATGTTAACTGAAATTTCATACTGTCGGCACACTCTTGACACAGTGGATCTGGGAATGTTGAATTTCCTAACGATTTCCAAAATGGCATGACCCGGCGCGTCCTAACGGCATACGCGCTGGCGTGAAAAAGCA
>BPLR01001880.1:0-182424 GCA_021605095.1 Caerostris extrusa
TTTCTTTGTAATTTAACAATTTCATTTGATTTCTTTGTAATTTAACAACGTTTGATTTCTTTGTAATTTAACAACGTTTGATTTCTTTGTAATTTAACAACGTTTGATTTCTTTGTAATTTAACAACGTTTGATTTCTTTGTAATTTAACAACAATGTTTGATTTCTTTGTAATTTAACAAATTTGATTTCGTGGTATTTTTAACAACATTAATCCATATCGTTAAAATATAATACTCTCAACGACAGAATAAAAATATTTTCATACCTTGACTGTATCTTCTACCCAAATCTTGTATCTGGTAAAACATATCTTGTATCTTGTATCCTTCTACAAATAAATAAAAGCTCTAGAAACATCGACATTTTCCTAACAGTGACATAAAATTCATTACTAAAAACTGAAATAAAGTTTTACACCTTTTAAAAATAGGTCTCCTTGCAAGAAAAAAAAAATGTTTGATTTGCTCCCTCAACTAAAAAAATTTCTTTGATCTAATTTTTAATAGTTGGAGTTGTAGATTTTGAAAATGTTTACATAGATAAATGTTACATTAAAAATTGACTAACTTTTAAATCCTTGTACTCTATGTATCGCAATCAAAAGAAAATTTAATCATTGTAAAAAAATGATTCTTTTTTAAAACTTTTAGTTATAACATATAAAAATAGCATTACTATTTAAACACAATTCTAATCAAATTTTGTCAAAATAAAATACTGTTGTATATACCATTGAAGTAATAGTTTTTATTCGAAAATTATTGAATGGGAAGTTAATGAAATCATCTTGTTAATAGAAAATATTAGTATTTTAAGAAATGATTGAAACTATTGATTTTTTTACCATAAAAGCAACAAACATCGTTAAAAGTATTTAAAACATTAATATAACTTATTTTTACACTTAAATAGCATTTTTCAATAATATGAATAGGGTTTTATTAAATATTGATTAAAAATAACATGTACATTTACTATAAACTAAATACTAAATATCTTTAAGTTTGCAGTCAACTAACCTTCAATTATAATTTTTATTCGCTATATAAGATAAAAGGATTGAAATAAAAAACATTGTTAATATCTGACACTGAGTTAACTTATTAAACGTACCAAGCTGAGTAAACATTTCATTCCTTTCAAATTTATAACATCAAAACACCAATAAATTCAATAATTCAAACAGCCGGTTAAAATAATTATAACTTATCATTTTGCATCCGCAAATTATTAAGTACAAAGGAACATTTTGAAAGCAATGAAAACAACTGCTAACAAAAAAAAATATTATCAGAATACAATTTTCTGCCGATATTTTATTTTTTTCTCAGTTGTTATTGAATTAAAAGATCATATTCAAAAAATAATTAGAAATATTGTAAACATAAGAGTTTATATAAACTAAAAAAAAATAATAAAAACTTAAAAATTCAGTATTTAGACATCGAAAAACTTAAAAACGAAAAATTCCTTTTCAAATTTGTTTCTACAGTATTATCTAGCGGCAAAAAACGTTATCTCCTTGTTTAATATATAAATTGAAAAAAAAAATTTTCAGCTTTCACATGTAAACTTTTCAATGAAATTCCGCTTATAAACAATTTAATACGAAAAATCTAAGCAAATGATGATTATATTTTATTATTGCTTTTTAATATTTGAACTATTTTTTCACTTTTTTTGTCTAAACTGAATAAAAACATTTTACTGACTGTAAGGTAAAAAAATTTTTTTAGTCTGATTAAAAAATTTAAATATATTTATTATCAGTTTGGTAAAATGTAATTTAATATTTTATTTATTAAAATACATTCTTTATTAAAGTCTTATTATAATAACATTTATAAAAAAAAAAATATATATATATAAAATATTGACTTTCGAATTTCGCATATGCCATAGGTTCAAATACGTGCTACTTCCAACCCCTTTTTTACAAAGCGCAAATAAAAATTAAAAGCAAAACATACGCTAATCAAAGAAAACATAAGACAACCTATCATCCAGTACTTTACCAGAGATTACTTTCCCGCCCTTAGTAACTTCCCTCTACTCTACAACCAACATTCTCAAACCCAGCAACAATCGAAGGAAACGATGCCAAGTAACGAACGGGTTTCAAAGTTGAGCGTGTTTTTGCGTCTAAAAAACATTCAGCAAACACATTCTTAAAATATGAGTCGAAATGTTGCAAATGCTTGCTTACCTCTCTGTCGGGGTTGAGGGCATCTTCCTCAGAATATCCGAGGCTTCGCATGTGCTTGAGGTATGTAGTGGTTATCGGAAGGCTGTAGTCAATGTGCAGAGAGTCGGTATCGTCTCCAGCGGTAGTGTCGAGTGAGCTGATGCTCTCGTCGAGGTGATGGCCGTTGTCATGGTTACCCGTCGATGTCTTTTGCTGCTGGTCGGCTCCGAGATGCATCCGCTTCTGGCAATCCGTGCACGACATCAAGAAGTGGGTCACAGCTTCACGAGGCAGGAAGGAATACATCTCCGCAATCTGCAGGGGACACAAATTCATGAATGCCATGCACACTTGTTAATTAATGAATGCTGGTTGCTTTTCGTCAACGCTGGAAGTAATTATGAACTTAAAAAAAAAAAAAAAAAAAAGGAATACATCTCTTTACCGAAATAGAATGCAGTACGTGCTTTTAATCAGATTTGTAGTAAGTTAAAAGTTATTTAATATGCTAAGGTTGAAAAAAAAATTAAAAAATTGCTAAGGTTAAAAAAAAAAGAATTATGCTGGAAATAAAAATAACTTTTAGGGAGATAAAATCTATTTTTTAAAAGTTTTTATAAATATTAGGGACACTAAAAAGCTATATAAATTACAATACAGAGCGCGGATTTATAAGTTCAGCAGTCAATTAAATGTTTATATTTAATTTGAGATATTTGATGAAAACTTTTTCTTCAAAATTATGTTAATTTGTTGGTAATATAAATATATTTTATATATTAATTGCTCTAATATATTATTTATACATATAATTTTCTATATATATTTATAAATTATATATTTCTAATATAAGTTAATATGTTAATATGTTAATTATGGTTTAAAATTAAATACAAAATAATTCTATTAAAATTAAATACATTTGTTTTGTTAACAGTAAGCTTAATTTTAACGAAGTAAACTTGAACTTTTAATTATTATTAATCAACGAAATGTTATTGTTTTACAATTAAATAAAATACTTAAAATATATGTATTTGTTTAAAAATTTCACGAAGACCAGAATAGCAACTGTATAGACGACGCACTTGTAAATGAATGCTGGTTGCTTTTCGTCAACGCTAGAAATGATTATGGAAAGGTAGCTAAAAAATTTAAGAGACACTAAAAAGGGGGGAATCTCTTTATCGAAATAGAATGAAGTACGTGCTTTTAATCAGGTTTGTAGTAAGTTAAATGTATTTAATATGCTGAGGTTAAAAAAAATTTTTTTTAATTGCTAAAGGTTAAAAAAAAAAAAAAAAAAAAAAAAAAAAACCAATTACACCGGAAATAAAAGTAACTACAGGGAGATGGCTATACAATTTAGTGACACTAAAAATAAGATACAAATTACGATTTGTAGTAAGTTAAAGTTATTTAATATGCTAAAGTTGAAATTTTTTTTAAAAAATTGCTAAGGTTAAAAATTGCTAAGATTAAAAAAAACAATTACACCAGAAATAAAAAATAACAATAGGGAGATGCTACAAATTTTAGTGACGTTAAAAATGCGATACAAATTACAATACAGAGCGTGGCTTTATCACTCCAGCAGTCAATTAAATGTTTATATTTAATTTGAGATATTTGATGGAAATTTTACTTTAAAAATCTGTTAATTTGTCGCATGGTTTAAAATAAAATAAAAATAATTTTGTTAAAATTAAAAAACATTTGTTTTGTTAAAAGTAAACTTAATTGTAACGAAGTAAACTTGAACTTTTAATTATTATTAATCAATGAAATGTCATTCTTTTACAATTAAACAAAGTATTTTAAATATATTTATTTGTTTAAAAATTTCACTAAGACCAGAATAGCAGCTGTATAAACGACACACTTGTAAATGAATACTGTTTGCTTTTCGTCAATACTAGAAATAATTATGAAAAGGTAGCTAAAAATGTAAGAATTTAGTAGTACACAAAAAAAAAGGAATACATCTCTTTACCGAAACAGAATTCAATACGTGCTTTTAATCACATTTGTTGTAAGTTAAAGGTATTTAATATGCTAAGGTTAAAAAAAAATTACACTGGAAATAAAAAATAACTTTAGGGAGATGGCTATAAATATTAGTGACACTAAAAATGCGATACAAATAACAATACAGTGTGAGGCTTTATCAGTTCAGCAGTCAATTAAACGTTTATATTTAATTTGAGAAATTTGATGAAAGATCTTGCTTCAAAAACATGTTAATTTGTCGGTAATATAAATATATTTTATATATTAATTACTATTATATATTATTTATACTATTATATATATACATTTTATAATTATAATTTATATATTTTAAATATGTTTAATATGTTAATTATGGTTTAAAATAAAATAAAAAAGAATTTTATTAAAATTAAATACATTTGTTTTGTTAAAAGTAAGCTTAATTTTAACGAAGTGAACTTCAACTTTTAATTATTATTAATCAATAAAATGCTATTACTTTACAATTAAACAAAATACTTAAAATATATTTATTTGTTTAAAAATTTCGCTAAGACCAGAATAGACCAGAAGACCAGAATCACCCTTTTCTTTATTTCTGCATAAAGAAAAGGGTGAAAAAAATGGAAATTATAAAATAAATATAAATGTAATTTTAACTAAGTAATTAGCATATGTTTCAGCAAAGTTAACATCTCACTAATCAATGAAATAAAACATTTGTAAACACAGTATATAAATCCTTTTTTATAGTTAATAAAATGTTCGATTTGAATGGATAATTAGAAAGAAGAATCTTTAAAAAGTAAATAGTATGCTTAGAGTAATAAGTTAATTTGATATCGTTCACATTGATAATTTCAAAAGAGTGTTGCCTTTATTTCTAATGGGATTATTTCAATGGTTTATATTGGATTATATGGAATTATTTCAATGGCTAATCTATTATTATTATCTATTCTAATGGAATTATTCCAATGGAATTCAACTTTATGCAAACAAGAAAGATGGACCCCAGAAACCTCATAGACATTTATAAATAAAACTTAAGAAATAAGATTTAATTAAATAAGAAATAAGATTTGTTTCTTATTAATGGTTTAAAATGGCCCTAATTTGTAACCTGACGTCGTTAGAGTAAGAATTTTCTTTTAATTACCAAATCTAAACGTTTCTTAGGGTTATTTAAGAAAAAGAATTTCATAACTTTGGTTAAAATGAATTTTTGTATTCAGGTATAGGCTAACTCTGATACTTGTCTTCACATTTCCAGGCCAGTCATTTCAACAAACAAAAAATCAGTTTTATCTCTGTTTTCATAAAAGCAAAATAAATAAATAACGTTAAACAAACAAATTATTATTAAAAACTATTATTATTATCTAAACCTATATTAATATCATGATTACCAGTATTTGTCTAGTTACTGATTATTGAAAAGATCGTAATTTGCTCCAAAAGATTATTTCATTAGAGAACTATTCTTGTTATATTCGTACTAAAATACATTTCTCTACTATTTCTATCTAAAATTGCACGAAGAGATACCTCTAAATCTCTATCTAAAATTGCACGAAGAGATACCTCTAAATCTCTATCTAAAATTGCACGAAGAGATACCTCATCTCTATCTAAAATTGCAAGAAGAGATACCTCTAAATCTCTATCTAAAAAAACACAAAGATATAAATTTTACGTGGATTGTCACAGAGGGATAAGGGTAAGCTCAATATATTTGTGTAGTAAAGCTTTTCTATCCTTTTTTTTTTTTTTGAAGAATATAGGATATTTTATAATCCCTGTCCGTTTTTGACTTTCCTATATCTAGTTTTTCTCAAAATAAAATGGTTAAACAAAGGGTTCAAATAAAATTGTACACAATTTTTTTAAAATTCGTTTATATCATTTGGTGTATCTTATATTTGATTCGCATATGTGTAAATTACATTAGCTTAAAATATAAAAAATTATATTTTGTGTATTAAAGAGATTTATGAAGCTTTATTTTTATAAGAAAACTACTTTTAGAGAAAACAAGTATTCTTTTTCAAAAACTACCCACTTTCACATCCCATAACATTACTATTTCCATTCCATTCCCAATAAAATGACGAGTTTTTATACTAAATTTGAAACATTTAAGTTACTAGTTTGAATTTCTTTTACCGCTGCACTCTCAAATGTTACATTCGAAATGTCTTTCACGAAGTCATTTTAGTTATGCGCAACAAAAACCACTTTATATGCTTCGCAGTACACTGAGCGACAAATTCACTTTATGGCTAAAAGTCCTAATAATTGCAAGCAAGACAGTGATAAGATTTTACATCCCATTCTAAGAGCTTTCTCCTAGTTTAAAACTGAGAAAGAGCGTAGAATTTTTTTCTAAAATGAAACAAAAAAAAATTCCTTCTATGTATTCGTACATACAAATGTTAGTTTACTAAAGAGACTTTCACACTCTGCTAAAAGAAAATTTAAAAAAGAAAATAGATTTTAAAATTATCAAAATGAACGTTTTATCATTTACGTGGAAAATACTCTTCGCCATTAAGTTTGAATACAATAATAAAAATAACATGTTTTTTTTTTTTTTTTTCTCATTTAAATAAATTTAATTTAAAACTCATTAACATAGAATGTGTATATCAAGTAACTGAACCGTTTTAAAAATACGAGAAATTTACAATCATGGTATTAAAAAGAAAACTTTTCATACATTAAAATTATACGTCATTAAGCTAGTCATCCAATCTCAAACATTTTTAAAATTATTTAAAAAAAAATGTTTTAGTCTGTTTTTTAAAATTAAAAATATTTCCTTAAATTATTTCAATCGCAATTTAAGCTGTTGTATTTTCTTTTGTTTGTAATTTTATCAAAGCTAGTAAAGTTTGTGTCCTGTAGTACTGAAGGTCCTTATTCAACTAAAATATTGTTTCAGTTAATTTTAAATATGATTCAGTATACATGAAGTTATTTGAAATAGAAGTTTCCAGGAAACACGGGAAAATAAAAATCAGACAATTTAAAGTCAATAGAAAAAACGACTACCAGATACGATAATTGACTGACCGAAGTTGCAATGTAAATCATAATAATTACACCAAAAAAAAAAAAAAAGTAACATATATCATGAGAAAAATGATGTGACGATAAAAAATATATTCAAATTCTATATCAAACACGAAAGCTTGAAAATTCTTCCTATAATGCTGTATTGTTACAAGAATATCAGACAATTTAAAAAAAGAAATACCAGTGAAAAATAGACCCTTTTTGTTCGAATAAATTTACGTGCACCATTATTCTGACAAATGTACAAAGCAAGCTGTCAAAACTGTTGCTAAAAAGCTTGTCACAAACATCGGCTTAGTAGAAGACACTTGTAGAAGTCAAAGTTTAGTCTATTGTGCCTTATTTTTGCGTTGTATAAATAATATCTGAAGAAGACTTGTATGTGAAATGAAAGACCTTTCAAAACCATACTGAACAATTCTTAAATGGGGATAGCGTATGGAGAATCTGAAGATATACTAGTATAGTTAAGCTTTTAGCTCCGCTTTGAATTTTTAAAAATAGTAAAAGATTTCTTTTGAAAGCCAAAAGGTATCAGTGTGAGACCATGCCAATTATAGAAATTATTTGACATGATCTGTATTTGTAGACTGTTTACTTCTTTCCTATTTAAAAATGTGAAAAATAGATTTCCGTCGTCTCAAAAAATGACACTATAAATATAAAAAGATTTGACTGAAGTATTTTTTAATGGCACACAATTTTGGAGTTAAAATTTGTATTTTCATTCAATAGAAAAAGAACTCGCTTTTGAAAGTCACAATTAAAATGAGTGTTTGAATTATTTATAGTGATGCATCAAGTTCAAAGACAGCAGTGAAACGAATGTCTAGCTTACAATTTACGATACAATTGCACAGCTGTGCCAGGTGAAATGTTTCAACCTTTTTTTGAAAGAGTTTCATTCCTACAGTATTTATACGAATACATAAATGGATGCACATAGTTAATATATGCAATACAATTTCTATTTTTTTTTTTATTTTATACATAGCACTTTTGTTTATACATATTGTTGAGGTTCAAATATAGAGATTAATTGCTTTGGGTTTCAATCATAATTACATAAAAGCATTGTAGAAATAAATGCATCTGTTAAACAATGCATTGTTCTTTAAAAAAAAACCATTTTTTTTGCGGCACAAACATTCATAGGGTTTGTAAAGATGACATTAAATTTGATGAAGTGTATCTCCTATTTATTTTATTTACCTGTTTATCATTTAAATCTTAAAAATAATATATTTCTTTGTTTTAGTTTAACAGATTAGCTATGATTAATTTTGAGATATACTTCGGTTTTTATTTCTTGTAGGTCAATTATTATTAACTTGCATCTTATAGGCAAGAGTCTTTAAAAGACAATTGAACAAATTGTCATTTATAACTGTCAAATTGTCATTATTTGAATAACTTCATAAATATCGCAAATATAGGCAGCTATATTTACTATATTCATAAAATGCACATAATAGTGTAACAGATATTATCAATAAATCTAACACCAAATGAATTAGGAAAATAAATACCTAGATAACTTTAAACCTGTATTAAATGTGATGAATTCTTTAAAAGAAAATACCCACGCACATGCGCTGTCATACATATTAATCACCGTCGTCAAGTTCTTGTCTTAAGATTTACTGGTTAAACCATACTATACAAATTTGGAGTCTAATACGGGCGCTTTACGAAAGTTTTTGAAAAAAGTGATACATGGAAAAGAATCACTCTCAGTAGTTGAATTGCTACGAATAATGCGGTGATTTGAAGCACTGTTTAAGATGTGCCATTCAGTAGAAGACCATCTACATTCCAGTACAATGGAAGCAATCTTGGATGAACATATCGATAACGAAAATTCAGTGATCATCGCAAGTATCAGCCATTGCTGGTGCAATTTCACGCTTCTCAGGTATAGTTGTAACTACGATTTGGAGAGCTCCTCCACAATTGTCGTAACGTACTATCTAATATGTTCAGCAATTGGGGCCAAAAGACGATGCAAAGTACGAACCATTTGCACAATGAGCCTATCGATTTGGTTAGATTTGGTTTGTCGCTCTACGTTTATTTTATGCACGCTTTGAGCTAATTAGACCGGGATCTACAGTTTAATGTGGATTCCGAACCACTAACAAACATCCATGCCCCGATCAGAATTCGAGCCTGAAGCCTGTGGTGCCAAAAGTCAGAGCGCTAGCCAATTGGCCATACGCCGCAGGGCTTTTCGAAGATCAAGAAGGATGAAGGAGGATTATTTAACATTTTTAGAACGATGAGGTACGTTTCTCGTTTGATAGAAGAGTTAATTCGTAAAATTACCATATTTGGACAAACTCACGACTACATTTACGGACTGAAAAAGTTACTGTATGGTGTGGTTTTACAGAATCGTCCATGATAGGCATTTTGAAGAGCGCTTAGGCTATGAGCCTAGACAAATTTACCATAATAGGTGCACTGTATTATGATTTTATACATAATGTTGTCCTTCCTATCCGACAGGAAAGCAATGAATGAGTAATTGAATGTTTATATGCCCGACTGAGTTCCATCGCACACGGAACATCAAGTAATAGAGTTATGTTTGATACCAATCGTCTATTAAGCAGACATAGCAGACATGAATGGCTTTCTAGATCACTCAGATCTAACCCCCTGTTATTTCTTATTGTGCGGCTATTTCAGATTAAATGTGAACAGAAGAAATTCCCAGTCTTCACCAGCACTGAAAGATGCCATACGGCAGGAGGTAGCAGTCATTTCCATTGATATGCTGTTCCATTGATATGGTGTTCGAGAATAATACCGTGACCGCACTCAGTACTGAAATATGGCGAGGAAAATACTGAGCATTTGCAGCTGTTAATTCCGCTGAAATAAGGTTACATTTCCCAATTAGTACGTCTTTTTTTTTATCCCCCCCCTCCCTCTCTGCGTGAGCTTCTCTATTGTAGAGATTTTTTTTTTTTTTCGTGTCAAAAAAGAATCTCAAACTACGGTGAATATTAATAACTACATACTAATGTGTTCAAAAAGTAAGATCAATTTTCAATTTAAAATTCCTAGAACTTAATGAATTTCAATTTCTTTTCTTTTTTAGGTTGCTGGCACTGTTCTTGACATCTGTGTGAAATCTGACGTCAAAATACTCATTAGTGATTGAGTTAAATTTGGCTTTGTGAGACGCTAAAACTGATTCCGGCGATTTTTGAAATGTCTGAATTAATTGCGTAAAGAACTTGCTATCAATTTTGTTTGCGGAAACGTATAGAATGTTGTAGAAGGCATTCAGTGAGCATTCCTATATCGGAAAGAAATGTTTAGAAGTGGTATAAACAGTTCAAAGAAGGCAGAGAACGCGTTGAAGACGTAGAGCCCTCTGGCCGACCATCAGCCTCAATCGACAAAGCTCAAGTCCAAAGAAATAAAATTTGGTGCTTCAAACGGTCAATTTACAATTAGAGACCTTGCTGATGATGTTGGAATTTCAAAAGGATCGGTCAGTTCCATTTTGGATTGAATAGCATATTTGGATAACATATATTTGGATCAAACGCATCAAATCTCGATTGGTACCGAAAACACTGAATGCGCCAGCTCACACTGCATTGATTCTTCGTGACTTTTCACCAAAACTGAAACCCATATCGTTCCACAGTCACCGTATTCCCACTGTGCGACTTCTGGCTATTTGCACCGATTTTTTAACACAGCGAGTATATTGTTTCTAGCAATTACTCAACACTCTTTCAATTATTTGGGTCATTATATTCTCTGCAAAAGTAAAGTAGACTTGGATCACTTTTCATGAGTATCCATAATATTTTATTAGCATTGTTTACGTGCCATGTGCTTTTATTCCTTTATGTCATCAAGCGATATATAATCCATTCTTTTATTTTTCTGCAGTTAAAATTTGATTCCATGCAGCTTCTTAACATTCCTTCTAATGAAAATTATTTAAATAGTATATTCGTGCCTTAACATACTAAAATAAATTTAACTGAACAGAGTTAAAGTTTATTAAACTAAAATTAATCACTTAACGTGTATTTTCAGAAATGTAGAGATATTTATTCAATTTAAGTTTTGCTAACATGCATTTTTAAAAATATGTCTCCCTTGAAATACTTATATGAATTCTACTGATTAAAATACACAATATTTAAGCGATAAATAATATACCTGATGCAATCAAATAAAAATGTTGATATAAGACAAATCAAAATTTAATTAGCCCACTCACACAATTAAATTTTATTTACTAATTAACATGGATGAATTGATTCAAGGCATTAAAAATTTTCAATCTTTGTTATTTTTATGTACTGCTGATTATGTACCTTTCTATTTAAAACATTAGTAATATATATATATATATATATATTATTTCCAATGGCAGATTATGAATAGTTACAGCAATTAGTGATATATAGCATAAATAATATAATATAAATTTTAATGCTGAAAACTACAATTTTATGGCTCCATCTTTTTGGTGAGATGGAATTATTCCTTAATTTATTTTAACTACGAAGAATACAGTAATTTTTACAATTAATGTAGTTAATTGTTAATTCTTATTCAAGTCAGTTAATTATTTTCCTTATAAACATCTTTCATAAATAACGAAAAATTTTCCATAATTGCATACTACTGTGTCTAAAAAGTAAAAACCAATTTTCAATTTAAAATTCCCGGGGCATATGAAATTTCAATTTTTTTTTTTTTTTTAGGTTACTGGCACTGTCCTTGACATCTGTGTGAAATTTCACGTCAAAATATTCATTAGTATTTGAGTTACGCTCGGCTTTGTGAGACACTAAAAGTGATTACGGCGATTTTGAAATGTCTGAATTAATTGAGCAAAGAACTTCTATTAAATTTTGTTTGCGGAAACATATAGAGTGTTACAGAAAGCATTTGGTGAGCATTCCTATATCGGAAACAAATGTTTAGAAGTGGTATAAACAGTTCAAAGAAGGCAGACAGCGCGTTGAAGACGAAGATCCCTCTGGTCGACCATCAACCTCAACCGACGAAGCTCACGTCCAAAAAATTAAAGATTTGGGGCTTACAAACCGTCGATTTACAATTAGAAACCTTGCTGATGATGTTGGAATTTCAAAAGGATCGGTGAATTCCATTTTGGGCCTCAAACGCGTCAAATCTTGATTTTTACCGAAAACACTGAATATGCCAAAAATGAAACCCATATCGTTCCACAACCACCGTATTCACACCGTGCGACTTCTGGCTGTGCCCTAAACTGAAGAGACCACTCCGGGGATATCGTTTTGAGTCGACTGAAGAGATTAAACGTGAATCGCAATTCACTTTGAAAGCCATCCCTGCCGATAACTTTTTAGCATGCATTGAGGATCGGAATAGAATATTCCAATAGAATATTTTTATATTTGAAAAATTTTCATACAAGTATTTTAAAAGAAACAGCATTTTAAAAATTTTTGAAGTGCATTCTTATTTCCAGTAAAAATTAAAAAAAAATTATTTATTATAATACTTCTCCAAAATTTTTAGTATTAATTCTAGTTTTATCATGATTTTACTAAGCTGTTTGTCATGTATTTTTAATGGAATTTGTTTTTCAAAATTTGTTGACATATTAAAAATTACACATTTCATTCCAAAATGACCATATTTCCAATACAGTAGTTAATGTATCACACATTAATGTATCTTACTTAGTTAAAAAATGTGTAAAATTAATGTATCTTATTTAGTTGTATCTTATTCAGTAAAAGAAAAAAATTGAATGAAGGAACAAGTTGTGAATGTTGAACAAACAAATGAACAAGCTATTAATTTATTTTGTAAACTATTTTTAACAAAAAACTTAAATGTACATCCAATTTACTATGCTAATCAAAAGTATTTACTAAGTATTTTTAAACTACATATTAGAGATTTTGATTGATACAAAAATTAATTTTGCAAAATCATATTTGCATCAATGCCAATCAATGTGTTTGAAATGTATATTATAAAAATCAATATTGATAAAATACTGATTAATGTGTATCAAAAATTAATCAATGTCAAAATAAATAAATTTATTAATAATTATTAATGTGTTTGATTGATTATTTAATTATTAATTAATTAATTGTTAATGTGTTTGAAATGTGCAAAAATTATACAATGTATTAATGTTACAATACTATGTTAATTTAAATGAGGGAAAAAAAAATTATATCCTTAATTTAATTAGCAATAGCGTAATGAAAACTCTTCATTTTTCAAATTTATTATTTTATTTTGACAATAGTTCAAAAAATTAATCACTTTTTTTTTTTTTAATCACAACCTTTCGAAACTTTACAAAAAAAAATTGAAATCTTTATTTTTTTAATCTTTGGTTTTCCAAATATTTTTTGCAATAATGTGCATACGACAATACAGAAATACATTTTAATCACAATTCGAAGAAATTTTTTTATAATTCCTTGATATCTGACAATAATAAAAATAGGCACTACAGTAGTAACATGTCTGTGAACGAGGCAAAAAAATGATATATTTACTAAAAGTTGAGGAGAAGATTTCATGTAAAATGAAAGCCTTGAATAATTTAAATTAAAGAATGAAGTAATTAAAAAAATGCAAACTAAGCAACTGATTAAAACACACTGATTAAAAGGTTAATATGAAAAATCTGAATACCGTAGTGATTAATGTGAGATATTTGAAAGATGGACGACAAATTAGTACAGAAAAAGTAATTTAACGATTGACTATTTTCGGAATGAATATTGTGCAATGTTTCGTTTCAAAACTTGATTTTTTTTTGTATGAAAATAAAAACTTAGTAAGAATAAAGAAACTTAGTAAAAAAGTGAAATAAAGAAAATTGTTAAAAAAACTTTTATTTAACAATTTTTTAGAAAAAGAAAAAATTTCGCCAAATTCTTTTAAAAAGAGAAAGATTTAGCAAATTATTTAATAGCTACCAGTAAAATATGCATATATTATGAGTCCTAAGCAAAAAATTTGAAACCTTTGTATTAGTTCATATGGCATTTTTAAAAGAAAACAAACTAGTCTGTATAAAGACACCCTGAAAAATCACCGTCTCATGCGATATCGCAGAGAACAGACGTCACAAAAAATATCTTTCACCTAAGAAAATGCACTTCAATTATTAAAAAGAGAAAGAAATTATTTAAAAAGAGAAAGAAATTAATTAAAAAGAGAAAGATTATAATAAATAGATAAAAAGAGAAAGAAATTATTTAAGAAGAGAAAAATTTAGCAAATCACTTATTAGCCATCAGTAAAATATGCATGTATTATGAGTCCTAAGCAAAAAATTTGAAACCCTTATACTACCTTATATGCCATTTTCAAAGAAAAACAAGCAGTCTATATAAAAACACCCTGAAAAATCACCGTCTCACGCGATATCACAGAAAACAGACGTCACAAAAAATATCTTTCACCTAAGAAAATACACTTCAATTATTATAGGTCCACAGCATGCGAAATATAGCCAGTAAGCCGGCATAAAAGGAAAAGATAAGAGCAAATTGCTACCGAGCAATTCGGTATATATGTATAGCGTAGGACGACATTTTCCACCTGTGAAAGCTGAATAAACTACCAACACAGAGCAATTGATAGACATTACCAACGAGGTGAGCGCCTCTTATTACAGATCATTAATTCTGCAGGAGACGGATAGAGAAACATTGAGCCTTGTAAATATACTGTTAGCAAACTCTGTGGCTTCCTTTGCAACTACATAAAAATAACTTTTTACAATATATAGAAAAGAACTACTAATACTACTTGTAGTATTTATATAGTTAAAGAATCTAGTCAGTGTTAAGTGAGAATTATGCATGATTCATTCTGTTAATATAGATATATACTACCATAAATCAAAAGAGTCCATTTAACTTGTATTTTAGGTCGACCTTCTATTCACCAGCCAAAGTTGACATTTTTATGAATAATGAATCATGGTTGACTTTTTTTATAAATAACTAGATTGATTCGTCTTTTTTATGAATAATAAGCTGTAAATAATTTTATATATAAAACATTAATTATTATGTACCAATCAAATTTGCGATGATTTACAAACTTATTTTTGCGTTAATTGATAGCAAAGGAGAGACAAAGATTGTAATTAACATTAATTGATAACAGAAGGAGAGCCAAAGATTGTAGTTAACATTAATTGATAACAAAAGAGAGCCAAAGATTATAGTTAACATTAATTGATAACAAAGAAGAGCCAAAGATTGAAGTTAACAATTAGGTTTATAATTATAATATCAAAAGAAAATAGCATTATATTATAATAACAATATAGCATTAATATTTTTAAAAGAATTTATTTTGCCATTGTTAACATTAAATATTCAATGTTCATACAAATTCAGATCTTTAAATAAAAATTGCTTTACGATCATCTGCTGAACACTACTTTTATGCAAAATTATTTCGTTAGATGAGTATATGGAAAATATTGGGCTGTAGTGTATACAATTTGCAACCAACATAAATATCTTTTTTTTACATGTCAATAATATAAATTTAAAAAATTTATTGAATTTTATTTGTAAAATTGAGATAGTGAAAAAGATACTTCATGCAGATAAATAATATATTTTCAATAAATATGAATTTACACATGTAAGGATGGATTTCTATAAATATGCATTATACACTCTTCTAAGGATGCGATTGTTTCCTATTAATAGTTTTCATTTTAAGATTACTAGTTTAAGTTAAATTAAATTATAATATTTTTAAAAATTCATTTTATTTTGTTTAGAAATATCATTAGAATATTTATTAAATCACAATAAAAATATTGGGTTTTTAAAAAGCATTAAAAAACTTAATTTAATTTAATGAATGCATTTTAAATTGCTGAAATGAATAAAGATTATAATGCAATTAAAAATTTTCACAACTAAAGTTATTTTTATAATTAAATAATAGATATAAAAAATTTAAATCAATTCCATTTTCGATTTCAATGACTTTTGTACTTTTATCGGATAAAAAAAAAAAGAAATCGTATATTGCACTTTAAAATATATAACGTCTAAGCACATACATATTTAATTTCACTTAAGAAAAATAGTTCAAGTTTTTCTCAGAATAGAAAATGAGATTAATTCAATAGAATACTAATTATAATATTACATAAAAATAGGAAAAATTACCTTTTTTCGATAATAAAGGATTATTTTGACCTTTCCTAACATAATAATTCTATGCAGATAAAATGAATTTAGAGCAACATTTTCAGTTAAGATATTATATCTTAAAAAAGTTGTTTTGTGAAACACTACGAATTGTTTCTGATTTTTACAGTACTAAGCCAAATTTTCATGCAAGACCTTGCTTATAAGTTTGGCATTTTCTACTTTTTAACATCTATTTAAATTGTGTTTATGTATATTAATAATGAATTAAATAAAAAGAACAGATTACTGGACAAATACTCAAATAAAAACCTTTACTCCAATAGATGTTAAATGTTAATATGTTTCAATTCGAGAAATACTTGCGATTAATAACTGCGACCATGAAACTCTCCTGTCTACAATTACCGATTTTGTTTTGACTATTCGTAGAATAAAATGGATCAAATATTTTATCTGATATAAATGCAGAGATAAGAAAACATTTTTATTAAGAGTGGCTTTTGAACTTATATTAAAACGAAATACAATTCTTGTTTTGTAAAGAATAGTTTCATTTTTTGTTTTGTTTTGTTACAACGCAAAATACATGCTGTAAATTTGAATACTAAAGGTCATTGAAAACAAATACCTCGATTTTAAAACCTTATAATTCTGCAAGTAGTGGACTTTTCTGTTTGTAAAAATATACAATTTTTGTTTTGCTGATTTGATTTTTGAATTAGAAATTTGTGAAAAGAAAAATATATTAATAATTCACTAAAAACTGAATGTTTTATGTTGAAAGCTATATGATCATGTCTTTAGTCATAACTGTTTATGAAGAATATTGTTATTCAAGGCATTTCACTGGACTTTACTGTAACTTATTGTGTTACCACAACTTCAAATGAAATCAGGTTATTTCTGTACAGAACTCTACATTTCACCTATCTATGCAGAGACATTGATAATGTCTCTGCATAGGTAGGTGAGGAAGAAGAAGTTAGAAGTTTAGAAGTACTTCAACACCTACTCAAAAATGCCCTCTAAACTTTTTATAAGAATACACCAAGAACTTTATACATAATAATGGAATTCTCTTGAAATTCTAACATAGGATTTAAATAGATATACTTAAAAATTTTGAGTGAAGAAATTTTGTATAGTCACATTCATTTTCAATGAACTTGAATTAAAATTCAATGTGACTGTGACTAGTCCGATAGAACCTGCAGTTAAATTATCAATATTCGTCAGAACTTACCGCTTTGTATGTTCTCTTTTGTCCAGCATGTTTTCCTCCTCGACCATCCATTTCAACATGGACACCGTATATGATGTCGTAAAAATTTTCTACCACAGCTACTTTTTTGTAAACCATACTTTCACCGCGTTCACCACCACCACTCTGAAATAGAAAAGTAAAATGTTAGTTCTGTGTACAGCTGTGATATTTTTCATTATTACATACTGTTTTAACATAATTTAAAAATTATCAGATGACTGGTTGAAAATGAAAGAAAAATTTAATATGATTATAAATTTCTATTCATTATTCGCAAAATATGTTATCACTAATTAATTGCATATATTTTTATTAATATTTTGTCTTATTTTGAAGGAAGGACTTCTGTTATTGACGCTGGGTCTAAATATTTTATGTATAAGGGCATAAAAATTTCTTAATTCTTTATCTTGAAATTTCAATTTCCCTAAGGAAAATGCTTACGTGTTTTACGTATGTTTATATTTACTGGGGACTTTAAATAATATATATTGTCTTAATTACATATGTATTATTTTTTTAAAAATTATGTGTTGTAATATATTTATATATATATATATATTATAAAAATTTTTTTTTTTTTTTTGGGATTATAAAAATGTTTTTAGTCATATATAATGACTTATGCTTAATCGTGAACAATATGTGAATTTTTACTTAAGAATATTTTTAAATTGCCTATGTAATCCAGCCTCATAAGCCCATAGTATAGACATTGTTAAATATAAAATAAACCCATGACTATTTTTGTATGTTAATAATTGTAGAACAAATATACTGACATTAAGTAAATCTCTGCAGGATTCATTAGTTTTATTATTTCTAGAGGATTTTCTAGAGGACATTTAAAAAAAAAAAACCAGAATCTATCTGTTAAAATGTTAAAAATAGACTTCCATAAGTAGTAGATATAATTGTGTGGTTTCATTTTTTTGTAGGAAATGAATTTAAAAAACATTTACTATAAACTTTTGTAGCATGAAAAACAAAATAATTTGACCAACGATTAAAATGATCATTTAAAAAGAAGTCATTTTCCATTTTTTACACATATTAGTTTCATATTTAAAGTTGAATATTTCCTTAAATCAAAAAAATATATATATATCAGAAAAGGCATGCTATTGTGCAAGTTAAGGAAGCAAAGCAATACCTTATTAGCACAGATGAAGATTAAACAGTTGTTACTAAATTTCTATGACATCAAAAATAGTAAAAAGTTGGAAATTTTGATGGTTTACTAATAGTAAGAAGGTTTGTTCTGGAGAATTTAATTAAAAAGTCTAACCTATATATATTTTTTTTATTTTTATTTTTATTACTTCTAGACTAATAATGTCTATATGTGGCCAAATCAACTTGGATTTAACTAATATCTTACTGTACTTGTATAGAATAGGTACACAATATAATTCATGTCAGATTTATAATATGCTTATTTATGTTGTATTTAACTTTGGTATATTTCAGTAAATGTATTTAAAAATACCATTTCATCACTTGTCATTAGTTTTTGACATTTTTAAAAATTCCATTTATACTAATACTATATTCCCTTGGAAAGAATATGTTTAACTAAAATTAAATTAATAAAAAAAAAAGGTGAATATAACTAGATAAGAATGCAATATATATGATTTTTTTTCTACTTCAAGCATACCGATTCGATTTTAACTGTTTAAACGTATTACTGATTATACAAACTTAGCTTCAGCAACTTGTATATTTCGACAGATTCAGTTTTCTTTTAAAAAAGGTTTAATATTATATACAAATTAAACATCCTAATTTCACAGAATTTACGTCTGTTAGAACTTTTTCTATCAATACCTTTTTTCTTATCACAATTATTAATTTCATTAAAAAAAAAGTCAAAAATGTTTTTCAACATAAAAATGATTTTAAAAATTTAAAAATGAAAAAAAAAATAACTTGCGCTAAAAATTAAGTTTATATTCGAAAGCATGCTAAATTTATTGAGAACACAATTAAACTCGAGTGGCCTAATTTAAATTTTGGCAAAATTTTAAAGTAGAGTTTTTAAAAATCGATAAATTAAAAAACATTTCTTTGGTTTAACGGTTTTGGAAAGTATTAAACACCTAATAAATAATTAATCGGACTGTAGTATAGTAATAAATAGTAGTATCACTGGTTAAACTGATTTCAAAAACTTGTAAGATAAAACTTTAAGTTTGGGGGAACTAAAATAAATTTATGAGCAAAAGTTAAAAGTTAAAGTGCATCAAGTTTTTTGTCCCGTAAAATTTATTCTCAACCTTTAACTGTTTTTGCTGCAGATATTAAATAGACAAACTTTTTATGACCTTTCTGTATAACCACCTATCATGAAAACTTATCACCAGTAGTTATGTCTTATAGTCATATTTCCAACTGCGCTAGTTAATTAACTGAGAAGCTGACTTCTGTTGCATATTTTATGAAACCATTATTAAACTAAAAAGCATTCGCTACACGTATACAATATAATTAGTTGGTCTGAATACAACGCTGTAATTACTTTTAAAGTCAGGAGAAACTTATCGGGAAAATTTTGTGAATGGAAAATCAGCCGAATTAGTTTTCAGGTCACAGTTTCGTGATGAATTAACTAGCTATTTTTAATCTACATACGAATAATTTAAGTATTGTTTAGATTAAGAATTTAATTGTAATTGTTGTTAAATTTTCAGCCTTATTATATTAATTGTTTTTAAATCATTATTATGCTTTCTCTTTTTTGGTATGAACTAAAATACTAGGTTTTATATATTTACTTAATAAGGAAGATTTATATTTAATTTAGAGACACGGTAACTAAAAAATAGAATAACTAAAGGTTTCCAAATACGATAAGCTTTTTAAAGTGACAGTGGCATATGTATTTGATTGGCACAAAAGTTGAGTGCGATATTAAAAAGCGAAAAAACTCCGGTAACTTTTTGTCCTATCAGCAACTTCAAAGGTTCTTTTGTAGTCTAAAAAATTGCTGTTAGGATTATACAAGTTGTCTCATATTTTGTGACTTAAGAATTTTTTTTTTATGCTATTCACATGTTATTTTAATTTTTTCCCCCGAAAACAAGGAAATATAAAATCTAAGCATTAACGATAATTTTATTGTTTGATTAGATTTTTAACAACATTTTAAACTGTATTTCCTTAAAAAATTGAATAGAAAATATGTATGACATGATATACATTTGAGATACTTCAATTTTTCAACATCATATCAGACGATGTTGAAAAATAAACCCCAAATCCAAAAAACACACCCAAAATCCATCCAAAATAAGAAAATAATATATATAAAATAAGGAATAGGAAAATAAAATAAAATAAAACAAAGAATAGGAAAATAAAAATAAAATAAGGAATAGGAAAATAAAATAAAATAAAGAATAGGAAAAAATAAAGAATAGGAAAATAAAATAAGAAAAAGAAATACACATAAAATCCAAAAATATCTGTTAAGATCTTTAAACAAGATGCTAAGATTGTAAAACGATGATCAGCAATCGATACCATTTAATACCATTTGATACTTCCTAACTGTTAGCTTCTATTTATACAATGTTCAACTGAAATGCTGCTGAAATAACTCTGGAAATACGGTTTACAATTTCGCCTTAGCGGTGGTATTAAGTGTAATGAAGCGATTGATACACAAGGAGATTCGAGCATTGAACTTCTCCTTCAAGTCCACGACATGGATGACCAAATGATTAATGTACTTGTTTAACTCGAGATTCATTTGCGAACAGATATCTAGGACCAAGTGTACATTTGAATGATACTAAATAAATTGTTTGGAATTGGATAGGCTGCATTCAGTAGTAGCAACTTGCTATCCGTTTAGTATACAAGTAATCTACAATACGTTCTTCGCATGGAAATAAGTAATTGTTAAGAAACAAAAATTAAAAAAAATTAAAAATTAATTTTCTACTAACACTTTTCAGAAATCAGAGAGAAGTATACATATATATAATAAAAGTTATCATAAATTAGACTTAAAATAAATAAATATTAACATTAAATAAATTTAAAGAATAAGGTTATATAGCTTATATAATTTTGTACAGTATTGTTCAGTATAAAAATTTCTAACTTCTTTTTCTATGCAGAATTTTCACTACTTTTCTCCACTTTTTTTCAACTGAAAAGTCAAATTGTTAATCTGAAAATCTTGTGCCTGAATCGAATTTTATATATGATAAATTTTGTTGCAAATAAAATTAAGTTTATAATTATGTGTAATTTAAAAAAAAATTAAAAATAGTTTACAATGATTTTCTTTTCCTATCTATTTGTTAACGTATGAAAACTTACAGTTTTATACATCAAGATCTATTACTAAACACCATATACACTCAAGAGCCAAAACATTATAACCACCTGTCAATAACGAGTTGGCCCACCTTTGGCGCGCAACATAGCTTCAACCCGCCTTGGCAGGGATGCCACAAGTCCTTGGTAGATGGCCGGAGACAGATTGTACCAGATGTTTAATCAACGGTCACGCAAATCCGAGATATTGCGAATTGGTGGTCTTTGAACTCTGAGCTGCCGTCCCAGGACATCCCAAATGTGTTCTATCGGATTGGGATCCGGGAGTTAGGCGGCCAGGACATTAATTTTTTTTTTTTTTTTGCTTTACAAATTTTAATTTATAAATATAGTTCTAGTAAAAAAAGTTACTAATTAATTCCTACAAGTCTACTACACATTTGATGTTGTCAAAGAACTTATTTTAAAGACATTTTGTTAAACAAAGATTTAATACATATAAAAAAAGTAATTTACTTGTAATCAGTGCACATTTATATTCTTGTATCATAAACTTTAAGAATATATATCATGAACACTTTTTTATTCTTTCAAATAGTTATTCATTTAGTAATTTAATATTTTTGTTTATTACATTTCGTAATTTAGAAATACTTATTTAGGGTCAAAAATTAATTAATCTAAGGAAACCAATTACAAAATTATAAATAGGCAAGTACCTTTAAAATTAAAAATTGTCAATCATTTTAACCAACGTATAAAAAAATTATAAGCTTTAATAAATGCTTGATCCCTCTTAAATTCACATAATCCCAGAGTTATATCAAATAAGTTTAGCGCTGATTTTTTGGGAATGTAATTATCAAAATAAAGTTTTTTAGCACAATATCCTGAAAGAAGGAAAAACAAGATAATAAAAATTAAATTAAACAAAATAAATAATAAAATTTTAGTTAAAAATAGAAAAAAGGTCTTTCTATCCAAATTCAAAGAAAGTAGACATAACTCAATAAATATTACATAATTTATTATTCAAGCAATAAATTTACACAATTATGACAATACTCAATGTAAAATAGCCTAAATATATTTACTATGCGAGAAACAAAGACGCAAAGAGACGTTAGGTTTCGAAAACACCTGCTATAGAAACGATGCGCAGGTGTTTTTAAAATATTGAACGAATGAAAAATATTTACAATAATATAAATGATTGAGACAAATCATGCAATCTACTCACTATCCTAATATTAGAAAACTAAGGTTTCATCTATAAAATAAGAAAAAGTATTAAAAAAAAAAACTTAATATACTTTTAATGTTTATAAAAGTTTAATGTATATTTGTCAATCTTCAAAACAACAGTTTTTTTTTTTTCTGAAACCAGATATTTTTGCTAAAAAACATTATTCTTTTTAAATAATTCTTTTAAACTGTTTATTTTTAAAAACCAAAATAATCAGTCAGAAAATTGGTTGCTTTATGATTGACCAACCCGTAATGAAGAAACTATTTAAACACATACATGCAGGGGAAGAAGGGGAGAATACTACACAGTAGCCAATTCTGTGTATTCCTATTTTCGGTGGTTGAAATTGTAGAAGTTTTGTACTACTCACTTATAATGTGGAAGGAATATGCTATACGTTAGATTAAACCTCCCCACGTTCTCGTTTCTGATCATTTTGGTCCTTTTCTTAGAATTTACATACGTCGGCTTTTAAGGAAAGCCTCATATGTAAGCATTAAGAAAAATTAAACAATGTTGTTACTCTTTTCATTAGAATAGGCAATTTTTTTGAGTCAGTTTAGCCATTTTCAATTGAAACAAGGCTTGTTGGAATTTAGCCATTTTCAATTGAAACAAGACTTGTTGGAATTTAGCCATTTTCAATTGAAACAAGGCTTGTTGGAATTTAGCCATTTTCAATTGAAACAAGACTTGTTGGAATTAAGCCATTTTCAATTGAAACAGGACTTGTTGGAATTAAGCCATTTTCAATTGAAACAAGACTTGTTGGAATTAAGCCATTTTCAATTGAAACAAGACTTGTTGGAATTAAGCCATTTTCAATTGAAACAAGACTTGTTGGAATTAAGCCATTTTCAATTGAAACAAGGCTTGTTGAATTTAGCCATTTTCAATTGAAACAAGACTTGTTGGAATTAAGCCATTTTCAATTGAAACAGACCAGACGAATTAGCTCTGTTTCAGGTAACTCCGCGCACCGTAACAACTAGTGTATGATATTATCCCATACCAAAAACTACAGAATTACTACTTGGCATTATGTCTTAAACGCAATCCGACCATATCATTAAGAAAAAAAAGCAAACCGAAAAGCATAAATTCTGTTGCTGCTTTCAACAAAGAAGAAGTCAAAAGCTACTTTAAAAATTACAAGCTGTATTTGAAATGTACAGATTCAGCGAAACACTTATCTACAATGCAGACGAAACTAAAGGTATTAGAGCCAAGATGAAGGACCAGCTTAGTATCACTCATCAGGTTGTGAGTAGATGAAAAAACATCACCCATCAGGTTCTGCTTTTCAATGCAGCAAATGCCATGTTATATTCAATAGATGTTACTCTATGCATTAAATATTAGGGTATTACAGTAAATCTAAAATTTTACATTATCTTCTTGTTTTGTTATTATTCTTTATTTAAATAATAATTTTTTTACCTAACATTTTAATAATTTTTTTCCTTATTTTGATAAAACTGAATAAATTTTAGTTTCCAGAAAGGATCAACTTGTAATAATATTAAAATTTTTTATATTTATAAAATTTGGGAGAAACTGCGTTTTTACTCATTATTCACAAAATTCCAGCCCAAAACCACATGAGCAATATAACCCCCCTCCCACTTAATAAGCTAAATTACCCTCTATAAGGGGGAGGGGGAATACAGCACCAAAGAACTTTTAGAAAATTAATAAATTGGTCAGACAGAAAAAACTGCTCTCATTTCACTCTTAAAGCTTGCATTAAATGAATATTGAAAGATGGCCCGCTTAAAATTATTATTAAATTTATTATTACAAAACTTGAGTAGAATTCCCCTTTCTCTCCTAACTTCTATTATAATTTTATCAAAAAAATTATAAACTAAATAATTACAGAAAAATTTCTAGACATCGAAAATAGATAACGTTGAAATGACAAATACTTGACTAACATTATATTTGTACAAGACTATTTGATATAAAACATTTTTCGATTAAAGAATTAAATTTCATTGCAATAATTTCATTAATTCAAAACTGCAGCATTTATTGTTTCATTTTTTTATAGTATAATTCTGAGATTTCTTTCTGTTTCTACAAAGGTATTCAAAACGAGGTTGATTTTGTTGCTCGAACCGGTCACTAGATGGCAGAACAAACAATATTATTTGAAGAAACAAAAGCTCCTGTTGCTTCAGTCTGTTCAACTAACAATGAGGAGTTCGCCGAGTTTCTTTGAAACTAATCAAAGCACGTTCATGATTTCATTTGATTTATCGTTACGAATGCTTTTAACTTAAAATGATAAATTTAAAGTAATATAACAATAATAATATGAAAATAAACGTTTAAACATAGTTCATGTATTCTAAATTTTTCAGTTACAATGAAATATCATATGAGTAATTTCAAATTAAAATGTCACTCTTTAAAATAGTTAGTTCATAAATTAGTAAAGTATGTAAATACTTGAAAAAAAATTTATTATCAGTAAAAAAAAATGTAATCAAAATGTAATCATGTAAAAATGTAATCATGTAAAATTAAGAAACATTGAAGCACAATTTTCCATATTTCCTTTCTAGTCGAAATGGTAGTTTTTTTATTTACTTATAAATTATTAATTTAATTAATGGTAGTTTTTATTTAAATCGTTCACTTTAATTAAATATAATTCCAATTAAATATTTTTGGAAATAACTAATACTAAAAAGATATAAAATATAAGAAATTAGCATTAGATGCAGAAAATTCAAAAATTTTTTTTCTTTCTAATGCAGCTGGCAAACACTTAGACAGCTTGGTCTGGGATGCCTTAAGGCAAGAGCTGCACAGACGTTACTCCCATTGCATTACCCAGGGGGCGCGTGTAACTTGAAGACAAGCCACGGACGCAGAGTAACAATGCCCCCGTAACGCTCTACGATCATATTAGGCCGGGACCTACGATTTAAAGTGGATTCCGAACCACTACAAACATCCATGGCACCGCCGGGACTCGAACCCGAAACCTATGGTACCGAGCGCCAGAGCGCTAGCCACTCGGCCATTCAGGCCCAGAAAATTCAAAATAAGCATAAGAAAAATATAAATAAATTTAGGATTTCACCTGACGTTAGTAATCAATTAAAATATTTTTCATAATAAGGAATATAATTTTCCATTTAATAATGTAATTTTCCATAAATTTGAACAAAGTATGATAGAACTAGAATTATTGAAATATTATTTTAAATTTCAATAATATTTAAACTATCTGAAGTCAAACAAGTGTTTTACTAGTTACTAAATTCATTATTAACTCTAAAAATTATTACTTTACAGAATTATGAATAATTTAAATACTCGTTACACATTGAAAAATATTGTCCTTGGACCTATGCATGTAAAAATTTAATTTTCATATATTCATAATAAAGAAATATTATTTTATATATCTCCTAATTAATCATTATTTTGGTATAAAATATTTGTCCATAATAAGTTGAAGGAGCATCTATCATTTGATTGATTAATCATTATGGATCAGATAATTTAAGTATTCAGTGTGATAACTGTTAATCCCGATTATTATCTGCTTTTTGATCTTTTAAATAAAAGAAACTTTATGAAAATTTAAGATATAATTGATTATTGCCTCGGTGCAAAACACGATTAATCTTTTAAATAAAGGTTTAATAGTAAATAACGAAATAATTTTTAATTGACAGGAAGACATAAATATAAATAATTTTTTCAATGTTGTTGCTTAAATATTGATTAGAAAGTATCGTTTATAAGTATTAAAAATGTTTCTATCGAAAACTGGCATTTAAAAATACATTTATTATTATTACATTTGTATCACACACATAAAATAGATTAATAATGATGCATTATATGAATTCCGCATATTTAGTATATAAGATCCAATATATCATTGAAATAAAATTTACCTTCCTTTTAATTCATTAAAATAATGATAATTCCTTTTCTTTAAATAATGAAATTAATAATGGAATTATTTAAAATTAAATTAATCAATTGATTTATTTATTTTAAATAATGGAATCTTATAAAAATTCCATTATTTAAAATTGAATTAATTAATTAATTTATTTATTTTAAATAATGGAATTTTTAATGTCCTATTTTAAATTAAAATTTAAACATCTGTTAATCTTCCAATAAGAATAAAAAAGGAAAGAGATTTTAAAAACATAAGCAAAAGACTCAAGTAGATGTTAAATATACGAGCAGTCAATTTCTTTACCGCTTAACTATTGCTAGTATAACAAAACTGCTTTCAAAAACAGCAATGTTTGGAAATAAATCCGTCTTTCAAAACATAAAACACCTGACCGAAAATGCAAATGAGCAAAAATCACAGTTGAGAATCATTTACACAATACGCCCACACTTAATTTTCAATTTGATCCCCGAGTAAGGAACTATTCAATCCTGTTCGGTGGTGGTGTAAAATTGGACCACACGAGTAATTTAGATTGATAAATGGAAAGATCTGATAAACTATCACAGCATTATAATTACCTTCAAAACTCAACCTATATTTATCTCAAATTTTGAGCGCATCATTATCATGAACGTTAGCAAGTGAATATTCTCATAAGCCGGTCGATAACTTTGTCACAAAATATTTGCTCAATGATTCTCTCTGAAATGGTGATCCCGGACAGTTTATTATGATTCAGTTACATTTGCTAATGATGCGAGGAGGTGTTATTTGGGATTATACCTCGGAGGGTGCTTCGGCGTTTGTCTTTCGCAATATGGATTTAAATTTAAATTTAAGTTAAGTAGTTTTTATTTAGAATTTTGTGACTTTAAAATAACGTAGTTAATAATAGCGTTAATGTCAGATTACAAAGGGAAAAGAGTAGAAATCGTTTTGAGCTTCTAAACTAGAGGAGACTAATCGAAAGATCATGGGTCTACTACTGTGTCCAAAAAGTAAGATCAATTATTTTTTTTCAAAAACTCTTTATTTATTCTTCCAAATTTATTTCATCGTCTTCAAAGTAATCCCCTCTGGACACAACGCACTTATGCCAACTTTTCTATACAATATGGGTTCATTTTCATAATTTGGTCTCGAAGTAATAGATTTTATACATGCTAGTATTGTTCAATCTTTTAGATTTATTTCACTGCATTTAAAATTGGTTTGGTTTGTGGCTCTACGGTCATTTGTGCACACTTTAGGCTAATTAGACCGGGACCTACAGTTTAACGTGGATTCGAACCCCTCACAAACATCCATGCCATCCTGCATTTGATAATATATATATATATATATATAAACTGCATCTGATATGCCCCCATCATAGTAGTTTAAATATTAAAATTTTGCTTATTTTAGTTTTTGAGCTTCAATTTTTTTATTTTTATCTATTTATTTATTTTTTAATTTCTTTAGCTAACCACAGTTTTTTTTAAAGCTACTATCCAAATTTGTTTTGAAGCAACAATTTATAAAGTTGCAATGATATTTAATAATTGATTGATAATAATCACATAAATATTAAATAATGATAATTCTTCACTGAAGGCATAAATATTGAAACATTGTATCATTTTTAAGTGCTTTTGAAACATTGTATAATATTTAAATACACTTTGTATTATTTTTAAGTGCTTTTTGAAACATTGTATCAGTTTGAGAGCTATTTAAACAATGTATCTTTTTTAAGTATTTCTTGAAACATTATGAACATTGTATCAATTTTAAGTTCGAAACATTGTATCAATTTTTGAAACATTGAATCAATTTATGAAAAATTGTATCAATGTAAGTTCGAAACATTGTATCAATTTATGAAACATTGTATCAATTTATGAAACAATCAATTTTTAAGTTCGTTATGAAACATTGTATCAATTTTAAGTTCGTTATGAAACATTGTATCAATTTTAAGTTCGTTATAAAACATTGTATCAATTTTAAATTCGTCATGAAACATTGTATCAATTTTAAGTTCGTTATTAAACATTGTATCAATTTAGAGTTTTTGCTTTCTGAAACCTTATTACCTTTTTTTTATGGCTTTTGGAAACATTGTAGTTTTTTTTACATTCTTTCAATTACATTGTAAGGAAAGGTAAAATAATTAACAAAAAGCACTTCTCTGAAGTGTAGAATAATGAAAGATACAAAGAAGATTGAAACAAATATTAAAAATTTCAGATTTCTACCAGTTCATGACAACATCTATTAATTATATACGATCCTTCATTAACAGGTTTGACTACACATCCCAAAACGATTAACGAATGCAAGTCGAAAACTTACTTACCAATTATTATTTTTCAAAAACTCTTTATTTATTCTTCCAAATTTATTTCATCGCCTTCAAAGAAATCCCTTCCGGACACAATGCACTTATGCCAACTTTTTTCCCCAATCCTCAATGTATGCTAAAAAGTCATCGGCAGGAATGACTTTAAAAACGACCGGCGATTTATGTTGAATCTCTTCAATCGACTCAAAACGGTGTCTCCGGCGTGGTCTTTTGAGTTTATAGAATAGCCAGAAATCATACGGCGTGAATACGGCGGTTCTAGAACGATATGGGTTTCAGTTTTGGCGAAAAAGGCACGAAGAATCAATGCAGTGTGAGCTGGCGCATTCAGTGGTTTCGGTACCAATTGAGATTTGACGCGTTTGAGGCCCAAAATGGAATTGACCAATCCTATTGAAATTCCAACTTCAGCAGCAGGGTCACTAATTGTAAATCGACGATTTGCAAGCACCAAATCTTTAAATTTTTTTGTGCGTGAGCTTCGTCGGTTGAGGTTGATGATCGACCAGAGGGCTCTTCGTCTCAACGCGTTCTCTATGAAATTCCATAAGCCCAGGGATTTTTTAAATTGAAAATTGGTCTTACTTTTTGGACACAATAGTATATACCGGGGATAGCCACAATAAATCCGTGGGCAATAAAGTTTTTCTATTAGGATCGTGGAACAAGGTGCATATGTCATCTCCCCGAGTGTGTTCGTTCAATGTGGTGTTGAGAAAATGTGGGAACAGAGCAGTAGGTTTCATGTGGTGACACTGAATCTGTTAAATACTGCTTTTATAGTAGGGAATAACCATAGTTCATAGCGCCAGGCATTCAAAAACAGCATTCTAGATTATATATAATGAAATTGTTTCCAAATAAACAAATAGATTATTATACTGTTTAAAAAGCTGAAAAAATTCTGATCAATAAAAAAAAAAAAAAAAAAAAAAAAATAAAAAAAATAAAAATAAAAAAAGCTATTTAATGCATATTTTTGGCAAAAATTTGAAATTCTTCATTCCGCCTACTCAGTGGCCTTTTCTTTTGAAGCTTTCTGAAACCAGTTTATTTTTATCTAGCTTGAATCCTTTGATTAAAAGAAAATAAAGCATACACATTCAGAAATTTTGATGCCGGTGGTTGTTATAGTTTAGATTGCAAGTACTATTATATTTATGAATGGATTTGAAGAAATTTTGTAATCCATAATGTTTAAGTTTCCACAACTCAGATTTAAAAAACACAGTATGAAAGATAATGAATCGATCATATAGCCAAGCCCCTTTCAAAGAACAGTTTTTTAAATACAGTTTTGTTTTTAGAATAATTAATTTCAATAAAATCGAAAATATGCATTGTTAAAATTATAATGAATAAATTTTTATTTTGTTCCATTTTTTTCTATTGTAGAAATTCAAGTATAAATTTAGACATTCATATTGCACTTTAGAATCGGAACCATAATCTATTGATTCCTCGCCACAGCTTTCGAGATCACAGTATAATAATGCATCGCTAATCGCAATTATCACTTAAAATGTGTTCACTTTAACTCATTTTGAAAAAAAAAAAAAAACGGAAAATAAATGAAAGATGTAATAAGCAAAAAAATGATACACTTGAATCTTTTTACATTGAAGTACATCGAGTTAATTGCCTATCCCACAATATGAAAACATGATAGAATACCAATTGCCATATGTATGATATTGGCAGATGTGCGGCAGCTAATAATACCGTTGGCTTTGTTGCCAAAAATATTAGTTTTAGTCTAGATTTAAAAACTAATTTTCGTACGAGTTAATTCATGGGGTTTCGAAAAGATACAAATTTGAGATACGAGGATAAATGATACGCAGATCCTCTCGAGAATCTTTGGGTACGGAAGGGCATCGAGTTAAATGCCTATCCCACAATATGAAAACACGATAGAATGCCCGTTGCCAGATGTACGATATCACTAGAGCGATTACCTTGAATAACACTTCTGGCTATGTTACCAAAAATATTCCTTTTAGTCTAAATTTAAAATTAATTTTAAATGATACGTGCCGCATGTACGTGATGTTTCAAAAAGATATATGAGATACGAGTATAATTGGGATAGAACGCTGTGGGTTAAAAATGTAAACCGCGTAAAAGAAATTTTGACAAGTATAATTTATGAAACTCGTTCATTCAAATTAACTAAAAATGATTGGAAAGAAGCAACGATAATAACTAGATGTTGCTATCGTTTCCCTTCACTCAGTTCCTTTTCCCTACCGGTTCTTCTGAAAACCATTTCTTGTTTCTGTCAATACTCTGATTTGCTTTTTCTCGGCTTCAAAAAGATATATGAGATATGAGCATAATTCAGATAGAACGATATAGGGTTAAAAATTTAAATATCATGTAAAGAAATTTTGACAAGTATCATTCATGAAACTCCTCCATTCAAATTAAGTAAAAAATGAATGGAAAGAAACAACGATAATGACTAGATGTTGTTATCGTTTCCCCCTCACTCAGTTCCTTTTCCCTTTCATTCCATTTCCTTCTGAAAACCATTTCTTGTTTCTGTCAAATACTCTGATTTACTTTTCTCAGCTTGAATATTTAGAATTAAGTTTCATTCATCGCATTTCATAGCACGCAACCCTCCCCAGTGAAGTATTTTCCCATGCACCCTCTCACTGAGGGTAGGTCGAGGATTTGAAGCATCCAGTAGGACATGGGGGAGGCTTCTTGGGGAGTGGGACCCCCGACAGCAGAGAACCCCCTCCCTTCCCATGATGCGAAACAGGACGGGTATTCCTTTTCCATACGATAATAATGAGTCCTCCCCTCCCAAACCCTAAAGGATGTCCAAAGTGTATCGTCCGACATCCTCAAAATAATGAAAGAAAAAAAAAAAAAGTTATCTTGTGGTGTTTCCATAGAGACGGTGGGGCTGAGAACCCGAAGGCCATGTTGTGGAACTCGGGCCAGGCTGTTAATCCTGATTCCTCTCCCTCTCGCTTCTTTTTTTCTCCCCCTACCAAACTCATCTTGTGCCTCCCGTTTCCATAGAAACGGCAAAAGATGGCCCACCTCCAGTGTAAGCGAATCAAAGCCTCCAACACTGAAACTACACCTAGAAAGGGCCAAAACTAAACTTTTTTTACAGAAAATTTAGAAATTTTTTGAAAGATCATTAGAAGAAAAAGTCTTATTTTTTTCTTTGTAGAGTAGAGGGGGGTTATACTTTAGTAAGTATTGTTCACAGAAGACTGGATATTAGATTTAGGGATCTGTTATTTACAAACTCTATCACTTGGATTGAATTTAAGTCAATTTAAAGAACCAGGTTGAAATCTCGGAATAAAATAATAGAAAATGAGTATTTATTAATAAGATTTCGGTTGGAATATTTTCTGTAGAAAATATATCGGTGATTAATTAAAATTGTTTTACGTATCACAATAAACTGGTTTAAAAAATAAATGTTTTCATGCAGTATTTAAATCAGATGAAAATTACAATACAGAAAAGAATAAAAGGGAAAATTATTAGTAAAATACATAAAAGTTTATCAATTTTGGAAAATAAAATAAAAACAGAATTAGATTCTCTATATTTAAATTAAGCAGATATTCAGGGTAAAATTAAAATTATTAAAAATGTTCTTGTATTTTCTTAAGGAATATTTTTTCTGAAGGGGAGTTGGGATTTATTTTTTCTCTTTATCATGAATATATTTTCTTATTATTTTTTTCTACAAAAAGGAAAAAAACAAGTTTATTTTATATTAGTATGGTATTTTTTATAAATCAAAGATAGAGACACCAAGTACGTATGTATTACTTTTACTTTACTTTGTATTACTTTTTTTTTTTAAACTTTTTCTATTTAATTAAATCCAAGCTCTTTAACAATTGTTATTTAAATAATACAATATAATATTTCCAAGGAGTTTTATAAGCTACTTCATTCACCTGCGACAACTACCAATAGATTATATAACCATCTTGCAATTAATAAATTTGAATTTGGTGATTTTCTTTGGTCATATTTGTCCAAAAAAAGAACATCTCATTCATTTACAACCTAAACATTCGAGTAATATTTGCATATAGTTCTCCTCAATTAAATTCAAGCTCCTTAAAAACTGTTATCTAAATAATACAATATAACATTTCCAAGGAGTTTTATAACCTACTTCATTCATCTACGACAACTACCAATAGATTATATAACCATCTTGCAATTAATAAATTTGAATTTGGTGATTTTCTTTGGTCATATTTGTCCATAAAAGAACATCTCATTCATTTACAACCTAAACACTGAAAAATTAATAAATTTGAAGTAATATTTGCTCATAGCTCTCTTTATACCTGAATACATTCGACACCAAGACAGAGACACCAAGTATATACGTATTTTTACTTTTTTTCGATTAAATTAAATCCAAGATCTTTAAAAATTGTTATTTAAATAATACAATATAATATTTCCAAAGAGTTTTATAACCACCTACTGTATTCATTTGCGACAACTTACCAATAGATTATATAACCATCTTGTAATTAATAAGTTTGAATTTGGTCATATTTCTCCATAAAAGAACATCTCATTCATTTTCAACCTAAACACTCTAGTAATATTTGCTCACAACTCTCTTATACCTGAATACATTCGGAATCTTTCATACCATCTCTTCCCGCTGAAATTCTTAAGGTCATTCATATTTCAGGAGTTCCGACTGAAATGAATGTTCCAAATAAATTGAAAATTGAATGCGACTTTATTATTAGCATCATCCCCAAGAAAATCGATTCACTCGCTATTCAAACTTCCACGCTAGGTGCAACACGGTTCGGTACTTAGAAGAAAGTTTTCAAAGATCAAGGAAAATGCACCTGAGGCAACAAAGCTCGTTGTTATAATTTAATAGTGGGCCCTATGTCGGGAAAGCATCATTGGATTCAATGCCTTTAATTACATTACAGCACAGCAAATGGATTATTAATATAAATCTTATTAATGAAACCGCTTAAGTTGTTTGCTGCGGTTCCAATAACTTTTGGTACGGTTTTGTCTTTTTAATACTTCCAACTGACTTGAGAAGGAATAAATATTCTGGCTAAGATGATTTATAACTTTTGTATTAAAATCCATTAATTTATAACAGCATGTGTGAGAAGTTATTAATGCAGATCTTATTATGGAAAACGTTGCATTAATTTGTTGTTATGCAACTATAAAGCTTTGATTTAATTTAATCTAAGCTACAATAGATAATTGTTTAATCGTTATAAACAATCTCGGAGGGTGTATTAAAAGTCATAATTATACATGTTTAAAACACATTTATTAGGGTTATAAACGTTTTTTTTTTTTTTACAATGCTGTATTTATGCTCTGGATAAAACATATTTATATATATTTTGGTTTTGTAATAATTTTCAATCGATTATTTACTTTCAGTCAGTATAATTACAAACCATTGTTAGTAACCCTTTGAGAAATCCCATTGCAATTGAAATTAAAGCAAAATTATTGGATAGAGTTTATTTCGTCACAAACATTTAAATCAATAATATTATATATGTATTTTATTTATTTATAACATTATTGTATTATAAAATATTGTTGTTATTAAATACATATATTATATTATTGATTGATTAATATTATAATATTAATCAATCAGTAATATAATATATGTATTTAATAATAACACTCTTATTTTAAGAAAATTTCCGAAGATGCATGTATGTAAAAAAAAAAAACATGCCTAAGGAATACTCACTAATAATTAAAATTAAAAAAAATATTCCAGTTATTATTTCAAAACAAAATTTTGATTCAGAACTTAAATATGAGGATTTTAACTAATTTCTATATTTTAGTTTTCCTTATGCTATTAATAGAGTTTATCTGAAAATAGTAATATCTTGCCATTATTTCCCTTTCTTGCTTTGTTTCTTAAGTTTTTATTGAGTGAATGAATTATTTCATCTGAAAACAAATTTTTTTTTCTCTAAACTGAATGCAGAAAAAAGGTATTTTCTGCTTTGAAAAGTAGTCATCTCTGATATTGAATTATTTACAATTCCATCTGTATTTAAAACGTAAAAAAGCTAAAAATAAAAACCATTTAAATTATATTCATAAAAACTTCTCAAAAAACATGCAAACTTTTTATGTATGTCATAAATTTTCGTAATGCCATGAAAGATTTAAAAATTGCATGAGTAGAACAGTAAGCTAATTTTCACAATTTAGAAAAAATTTTAAATTTTTAAAAATTTAAGTCGAAAATTTACAGTAAGCAATACTTATAACAAAAAAAAAAATGTATCTATTTCATTATTGCTGGCAATAGAAAAAACTAAAAAGAAAATAGCTATTGCATATTGTATAACGTTTTCATTATTATTATATATATCTAATGATGAATTTAAAAATGATCATTGTTAATAGTATTAAAATTTTTGCAATATATTTAACCTGTATATGTTTTAAATTCAGATAATTTTAAATGTAATGAAGATAATACTATATATTCCAATGATTGCTCCGATAATCATTAAAATCAGCACAATTTTGGTTTACTAAAATGTAAAGAATTATGAGTGTAAAAAATTATCAGAATTAAAAACATATACTTGTTAAATATATTGCAAAATTTTTAATACTGTTAACTGTGATAATATTTAAATTCAACATTATATAAATATTGTAAAAGAAAACGATATACAATATGCAGTAGCTTTTTTATATTTTTTTCTTTCCGTTTTTCTACTACCAGTAATAATGAAGTAAATGCATTTTTTTTCTTTTGTTACAAGTATTGCTTACGATAATTTTTCGACTTGAATTTTAGTAAATGTATAAATTTAACAAGTATTATATGGAAAGAAAGTGAAATTGTAAATAGCTTGTAACAAGTCTCTTCTCTTTATAGTATCATTTCTTAATCTTGGCGTTTGACACAAAACCTCCTGAACACAACAACCATCATATACGCTTAAAACCAAGAACATCGGGAAGTGAAACACATTTTTTTTTTTTCGTATTTACAAAGTATTTGGGAGAGGAAGCCCCTAAAACTACTATACAAACAAGTTTGTCAAGAACAAAAGTATTTCCTATCACCTTAGAATATAAGATTAAAAGAACACGTTGGCAAAATTTTCTCAATGGACAATAAGTGGTTCAAAATCAGTGATAATCAGTGGCCCAAAATACCTTAATGAACATGAAGGATTTTGTGAAATCAAAATTGTAGTCCTGAAATTTAGAAACCGAGAAAATTCAAAGAATAATTGTTTCAATTTAAAAGAAGATTTTTTAGAGGACTTATTATCTAAGATTACGTATTAAAAATATTGTTATATTTTCAGTTATTTATACGTAAGTAAGATTTTCATATTCTCAATAATAATAAGTAATACTATGTGATTTGTGAGAATCGTGCAAAATTTCTGAAACTCAAGAGCTTCATATTAATAAGTTTTAATTTTTCTTCTTAATAGCCTGAAATAACGTAGATTACAATGTTTTTAGGTTATCTAGAGAAAAAAAAATAGCATATGGTGCCGTACTCATTTACATATTTGAAACTAACAAATAATTTCTAATGTAGGAATCGAGACATGTAAACAGTTGAGCAACACTTTGCAATTGTGAAGAAACTTTCATTAAAATTTAAGTCGTTCTTATATTAGAAGTGAATAAATGCACTCAATGCTAGTATATAATAAAAGATGCCTGTATTATCCTAATAAACTGAGATATATTTATAATTAATATTCTCTGTGAACTTAATATTCTTAGTCATTTGTATTTCTTAAAAGAATGAAATAATGGCTTAGAATTTAATTTCCCATAACTCAAATAACTTGAACTAATTGAATTGCAAATGTGCTCAAATATTAATTAACGTAGAATCCAAGATCTGTTTACACAGATTCAAATATAACGCTTGTATAAACAGGTTCAGAATTACAAATAATTGAGTTTATATATTGATAGCCAATCGGCTTTTGCAGGAAATAAGGGATTTTGTATTATATGAAATTCAGAAGACAGTTAAAAAAGAAAGTGGAAGAACGTTGCCTATTTTCGATTTTCATCCAAAATATTATATTTACTACACATTGCCTTTATTTGTTAAGAACGATTTGCGTTTTGTGTGCCTTTATTTGTTAAGAACGATTGCCTTTATTTGTTAAGAACGATTTGCGTTTTGTGTGCCTTTATTTGTTAAGAACGATTTGCGTTTTGTGTGCCTTTATTTGTTAAGAACGATTTGCGATTTGCGTTTTGTGTTTTATTTGTTAAGAACCGTTTTGCGTGCCTTTATTTGTTAAGAACGATTTGCGTTTTGTGTGCCTTTATTTGTTAAGAACGATTTGCGTTTTGCGTGCCTTTATTTGTTAAGAACGATTTGCGTTTTGTGTGCTTTTATTTGTTAAGAACGATTTGCGTTTTGTGTGCCTTTATTTGTTAAGAACGATTTGCGTTTTGTGTGCCTTTATTTGTTAAGAACGATTTGCGTTTTGTGTGCCTTTATTTGTTAAGAACGATTTGCGTTTTGCGTGCCTTTATTTGTTAAGAACGATTTGCGTTTTGTGTGCCTTTTATTTGTTAAGAACGATTTGCGTTTTGCGTGCCTTTATTTGTTAAGAACGATTTGCGTTTTGTGTGCTTTATTTGTTAAGAACGATTTGCGTTTTGTGTGCCTTTATTTGTTGAACGATTTGCGTTTAAGTGCTTTATTTGTTAAGAAGGAAAGGCAACTCATCTGGTCCTTATTTCATTTCGGAGATATATTGAAACACGAATGGTTAGTAGGTTAAAAGTCAAGTTTCAGATCCCATAATACATATAATGGAGCAGCCAGACGGTTTAAATTCTAAATGTTAGGATAGATCAAAGGAGTTTGTGCATTTTAATGGTGTTTCTGTATTCAGTACGCATGAATTTATGGCTGTAAAGCATATATTGGTATATAACCTTAGAGTTTAACCTATGGAACATTAGGGTGATAACGCAAACTATTATTCGATTTCGACATTATACAAATCTACTGATATAAAGGTAACGATGGCTTCCACACATTTATTCAGAGTATCTGTGAAATATAAATTATCACTCTTGTGTTGTAATGTGTATTTGACATTCATGATAACTTAACATAACTTACATTTATGTTTTTATATATCTGTGATAGATCTTTACTATTCCTTTTGTTAAATAGAGAAAATACTTCAAAATTTTATTATTCTTCCACCATTAGTTTTCAATAATCATATGGATTTTATTCACTTATAATATCAATTATTTATTTAATAGGTCTATTTAATTAAATATTAACACAATTCATGTTTAAAATGTAGCGTTATTCAATTTTGAAATTGATTCTATATAGTGTCTTTATAGTGCACTCAAAATTAAATGAAGCGTCTGTTTCTGTTTATTTTCAAGACGAAAATAAAACAGTAGCTCTTAAGAATATGAAGATCCGAAGGATTTTTATGTTTACATTAAAATTAAATAAATAATCCTTTTTAACACAAGTCTTATATTAATAGATACAAATAAATGGAGATTTTAATATAATAGAATCAGTGACAGAAGTTAAAACTTTTTGCTATTTTTGCTACAGAATTTACAAGAGAAAAGAAAAGGAGATTTAGTTCCTGAAATACATTAGAGATGGCGCTGCATTCAATATTAAAAAAAAAAACTTTTTCAGATCATTTGTTTAGAAAACTTACCCCGGGGCAAGTTTTCTTACGCTTTTTAAGGTATCCTGAAGAGTTATTTATTTTCTTCCTAGTGACAATACCGAAACTGTCAGTTTTTCAATTTATCACAATAAAGACAGACACATCAAGACTTTCAATCAAGTTGACTGAAAACTTTTCAAACAGTCGAGAATTTACAGCAAATGTTTTCATAGACAATTTTAGTTTATTAATTTTTTTGAAGAAAATAAAATATTGAAACCTAATAAATATATTAGTAATTAAAATTTATTTTATGCATTGAAAATGATATTTTTACAGAAAAATGAAATTCTGTATTCGGACAGGGATTACGAAGTTCAATTTCTTGATTCAGAAGTTTATATTAAGTGTTACATTGAATTTTTAATAGCACATTTAATTAATTTTTTAAAAGTACAGTTAATTAATGATTCCTTATAAATAATAATATTGACTGTGTAAATTTATTAAGTTCTGATTAGGACGTTTCTTAAAATAAAAATAAAGTTGGGTATTTTCAACACCTAACAAAGTTAAAATAAATTTCAGAGTGACAAGATGTTTCTTTTACTTTTAATCTGTATATAGTAGATTTAGACTGGCCTGTGCATTTTAATAACTCTTTCAGAGCACTGTGTTTACGATTTTATGGGCTAACATGTTGAGGATTTATGTTGGCCCATAAAATCATGAAATTTTTGTGAACTACAGAGATTCAATTTTTTTCTATTCTTTTGATAATTTTGGCAACCATCGACTAAATAAAAAATTTTATTAAATAATTTTTAGCATCGGTTAACTTTTATTAAATAAACTTCAAAATTGGCAAATTTATTGGTTGCTTTTTTTTTTTCATTTTTTAAGGTACTTCATTACCTGTGCTTCATAAAGGAATTGTATTCTTACGTTTAATAGATTATTAGTGATTTAATTAATTATTAATTTAGTATAAATAATTCAACAGCGTGTTTAAATAGCCGTAATGTATGGGAAAATTCTGGTGCTTAAAAGTAAATTCATTTCTACATGAATCCCTCTATAAATATAATTAATCTTGTGTTTTACGAGAGAAAAAAACCCATTGAAATGTCTGTAGAAATATTTATAAATACATAACTTTTGATTTCTACAAATAAAAATAATGAATAAAACTTTATCCTTTCGAAATTATTCCAAATCCTCATGATCCTTCAATGATCCTCAAATCCTCATGACCCTTCAATGACCTATGGAATCATTCTGTATACTACCATAAAATGGTAAATCCCAAATTGCACTTCTATAGATAATCTCATTCGCTATTGATCCGAATTACAGCAATGAGGTTTTAATAATTGTTATTAATTTTTAATCAATTAATAACAATTATTAAATAAATTTCACCATTGGTAAATTTATGGGTTAGACATTTTTAAGGTACTTCATTACCTGTGCTTCATAAAGGAATTTTATTCTTACGAGAAAAATAGATTATTAAGGACTTAATTAGTTATTAATTTAGTTTAAATAATTCAACATATGTGTTTAAATAGCCGCAATGTATGTGAAAATTGTTATTCTTAAATTCATTTCTGTTTAAATGGCTGCTTAAAAGTAAATTCATTTCTATATGAACCCCTCTATAAATATAACTAATCTTGTGTTTTAAGAAAGAAAAACAACCCATTGAAACACCTGTAGAAATATTTATAAATAGATAACTTTTTGATTTCTACAAATAAAAATGTAATGAATAAAACTTTATCCTTTCCGAAATTATTCCAAAGCCTCATGATCCTTCAAAGAGCATGATCTATGGAATCATTCTGAATAGTACCAAAAAATGGTAAATCCCAAATTGCACTTCTACAGATAATCTCATGCGCTATTGATCTGAATTATAACAATATTCGTTTAATAATTGTTATTAATTGGTTAACATTAGCTAACAATTAATAGCAATTATTAAATAAGTTTCAACATTGGTAAATTTATCGGTTAAACATTTTTTTAATGTACTTCATCACCTGCGCTTCATAAAGGAATTTTTATCTACATGAGCAATAGATTGCTAAGGATTTAATTAGTTATGAATTTATGCATGTTTAAATACTCATAATGTATGTGAAAATTCTGGTGCTTAAAAAGTAAATTCATTTGTATCTAAATCCCTTTATAAATATAACTAATCTTGTGCTTTAAGAGAGAAAAACAACCCATAGAAGCATATGTAGAAATATTTATAAATACATAACTTTTTGATTTCTACAAATAAAAATGTAATGAATAAAACTTTATCCTTTCCGAAATTATTCCAAAGCCTCATGATCCTTCAAAGAGCATGATCTATGGAATCATTCTGAATAGTACCATAAAATGGTAAATCCCAAATTGCACTTCTACAGATAATCTCATGCGCTATTGATCCGAATTATAACAATATTCGTTTAATAATTGTTATTAATTGGTTAACATTAGCTAACAATTAATAGCAATTATTAAATAAGTTGCAACATTGGTAAATTTATCGGTTAAACATTTTTTAATGTACTTCATTACCTGTGCTTCATAAAAGGAATTTTATTCTTACGAGCAATAGATTGCTAAGGATTTAATTAATTATGAATTTATGCATGTTTAAATATTCATAATGTATGTGAAAATTCTGGTGCTTAAAAGTAAATTCATTTGTATCTAAATCCCTTTATTAAATATAACTAATCTTGTGTTTTTTAAGAAAGAAAAACCAACCCGTTAAAACACCCGTAGAAATATTTATAAATAGATAACTTTTGATTTCTACAAATAAAAATGTAATGAATAAAACTTTAGCCTTTCCGAAATTATTCCAAAGCCTCATGATCCTTCAAAGAGCATGATCTATGGAATCATTCTGAATAGTACCATAAATAGTAAATCCCAAATTGCACTTCTACAGATAATCTCATGCACTATTGATCCGAATTATAACAATGAGGCTCAACAGCTTCAAATAATGTGCGCTTAGAGGATTACGGAAATATTCTAAAGGGCTGAGAAACATTGTTAGCTTATTTATCTTTGTAATGCAGCGTTAGCTTAAGTAGCACAATTTTAGTGCATTTACCAACAAATTGAAAAGATCTCGACATTATTGGTACTTAGGTTAACTTAAGATGCACGTTTTCAATTTTAAATAATCTATAGATTTCACATTGCTCAATTTGTTTGCTTAACGGTTTTTAAGCATAAATACAATGAAAAAAATATACTGCAGACAATAACAAAGAATATTTTATTTCAAAAAGAAATCGAAAAATCTAAAGTTTGACTCGCAGATATAGAAAAAAAAAAGTGTGATTTGCGATAGATTTAGATTAAATAATAAGAAATTATTAAAATATATAATAAATATAAATATATATAAATAAAATTATTAAATATATAAATATATAATAAATATAAATATATATAAATAAAATTATTAAATATATAAATATATAATAAATTAAAATATATAATATATAATAAATAAAATATTGAATAATTAGATTTATAAGTTTGGAAATGTAATGCAAAATCTTCTTTATTATTCGACTTTGAATGGAAAATTTCATATCGAAAATAGATCTATAGTCTATAGATCTATAGATTTTACATTGCTCAGTTTGCTTGTGTAATGGTTTTTAAACATAAATACAATGAAAAAAATACACTGCAGACAATAGTAAAGAATAGATTTTTCAATTTCTTTTGGAATAAAATACAGTTTGATTCTTAGATATAAAAAAAAGTGTGGTTTGCGATTGAAAAATTATAAATAATTAGATTTATACGTTTGGAAATGTAAAATAATATGCAAAAATCTTCTTTGAATCGAAAATTTCATATCGAATATAGATTTTGATTTAAATTTTAAACAGTTCTGAATATCTAAAAGTCACAAACGAATCGATAGACGAATAGAATAACTTATTTTCGACATCGTAAGAAAATGCATATTTCCTGGAAAGCTTCCTTCTGAGTTTTTTACATTGCAACGCAGATTAAATTAAAATCTTTGCTTTTGGGTTTCGAATATATATTTCTTTAAAAGTAATTTGATATTTCTTTATATAACATTCCAAGATAAATTAAAAACTTTGTTTTCAGGTTTCTAACATTCATATTTCTTGTGACTTTATATGTTTTCTTTATTATTTCTTAGAATATATGTATAATTAAAATAAGTATTTTTTATCCTCAACTCACGGGTTTTCCCGTTTCGTTAAATGTTAATCAAAATTAAAATTAAAAACAAAAACATTTATGGAAACAACAGAAATTTAAGTGCAGATATTTGAGAAAAGAATGAAGTATACGGGGAGTATCCCTCGTTCCCATTATTATTATTTTTTTTTGTGTAATAAAACGATATTCCGTTTACAAATTCCAAGAAAATTATAACATTATTTGCACTGAAACTATGAAAAAATTATAATTTTTCAAAACTAGCGTCAGAGTTAAAAATACAAAAACACTATTATTTTCCATAGTGTATTAGTTAAACTTATTTACGAAAAAAAAAAATTTTTAGAGGAAAAATTTTAAATTTTAAATTTGTTTATTTAAATTTTAATAATAACAACGATACAGTAAACCTTTATAGAATATGTATTTTCTTTTCAGACATTAATTACAATATTTGTTAGATTTATTGTAGCATTGTCAATAGATCCCCTATTTGTCTACAAATAATGCTAATAATTAATTTACAAAAATAGTTTTAATTACAACATGTTAATTCCACAAGATAAAAAAATATTGCAATTTTTGTTATTATCTATGATTAGTTTATTATATGCTAAATGTTTTTCTTTTAATTTCTTACTGTGTTAATTAAACAAGGGATTAAGCCACAAAAATTAAATCAAGTTAGCAATAAGTAAAATACATTTGAGTCTTTGATGATAACAGTGAGAATTAGGCTATATAAAGTTATCATATATAGCCTAATTTTCAATCTTGTTCATACATTTTATAACCTCATAAAGCCTGAAAAAGGATTTATTAAAACCACATGGAAAACTAATTTGTCTCTTTTATAATCTTTTTTATAATATAAAAATAAATAATGACAATTTTTATCTGTAATATCGCTCTCAAGATGAATTAAATTGAATATTCGTCAACGATCACATCATGAGAAACTGCATTATTCTACGGAAAACATCTAAAAACTATTTTACGAAAATTTATTTTGAGATTTACATTGATATAAACTTTACATCAGTATACATTATTCAGTTGATATATGCCACTTCAAATATAATCGAATATTTTTTAAGCCAATAGATGAATATGTTTTTAATTTATTCTATGTGCATTTTTGTTAAAGGAGTGCTTTTCTTAACATATTTTCTACGTTATCGAAATTAGTTTTTTTAAACATGTTGTATTTTTTATCAAATATAGTTTCGTTTAAATACCGTATTATGTGTGTTTCGGTTCAATCACATAATCTGGCCACATACACATAAAAAAAAATTAATAGAGTGTATTTATTCTGAATATCTGCATAATTATACGTTTCTCTGGTTTTAATTTGTAAAAGGCTTTAATATACAGCTGAATTTAAAAAATTGTTATAGCGTAAAACTAGAATAAAAAATCTCTGATATTTAAGCTTCCGTTGGCTGAACTAAATAAATATTTTTTTAAAAGAAACTGAAAATTGCGTTTTGTTATTCATGTTTGACAAAAAACAATTCGTTTTCAGAAAAATCAAACATTCAGATGTTATGTATGAAGAAAAAAATTTACCTTTAAAGAACAGTTTTATAAAATTCACTTGTTAATTATGAAAAACAACATCGACAAACGACATCGTTATCATATAATCGATAAATGAGTTTACAGGATTTAAGTAGAAACCAAGTACAGATTTTTCATTATAGGTTTTAAAATTCACGGAAATTATTAGTTTTAGGCAATTCAGAATTAGTTATTAATTTTTTATTATCTTTTATTTTTTTATTATCTGTTAGTTTCAGTGAGTTGATAAAAAAAAAAAAAAAAAAAATTTAGATGAAAGTATTTTTTCCCCGAATATGTCTAACTGGGCAAGCCATTTTAGATAACAGGAGAATGCCATTTCATCTATTGAAAAATATTGCTAGAAAGTTTCAGTAATGTTAATACAACAAATAATTCGCGAAGAATAACTAAAAATAAAAAATATATATAAGGTTCATTAATAAAAAAAATTTTATTCAACATTTTAGTTTTTTTTTTTTTAGTAAGTTTATACGCTGCAAGCATGGCAGATTTAAAGCTAGCCATAATGGCTCATTTTTGTAATCTGGATTTACTTACAGCTAAAAAATCTATAAAATAATATTCAATTTTAAATTAATAACATACCATTATACAATGTGTACAGTAGTGTCATATAATCATTTCTTTATCTTTTACACTATTATTTTCAATTATATCAATAGTAATTATGTGTAAATTACAAACTTCTTTATGAAGAATAAAGAAATGTTTAAAACTGCACCTCGCTGTTTAAACTTTGTGCCATATAAACTCGACACACAATATAAAAAAAAGGCTCTTTGACATTTTTTTCTGAAATTACTCGAAAATATTCAAACGAAATTTGGTATAAAAGTCATCCAAAAGCTTCAGAATAACATGACCATTAGATTCATGAAAATCTCTGTACTCATAGTAAAAGTATTGAGCTGAGGAGGCTTGAATTTAACAGCCTGTTGGCTATGGTCAATTTTGTATAAGTTGAATCGAAATTCTTCAAATTCAAGAAATCAAATATTGATTAGCTATCTTCAAATAAATTTTTTGATGTATGAAATTTACACTAACCCTTTTCCGGATAAAAAGTTACAAGTTTGTATTTCTGCTAAATAATATTATATATCCATTTATTTGTTAAGAAAAAGCTCCAGCTCTTGACTAGCACAAAAGAGGACGGAGGTAGGATTTTCACTGTTGGCTTGAGTTATAGTCATTGTTTTGAGTTATAATAAAACCAAATAAATTCGGTGGAAGTTTTTATGAAACTTCTACCGTTAACATGTCTGGTTGGAGAATTAAAGGCTTCCTTCAATATGATACGCAAATGCGAGGTAGTTATCCTTGAATGTCCTTTTGTAAATCGTCAAATTTGAATGTCCTTTTCTCTCTTAGCCCTTGTGTGAGTAGAATAGCAGCGCTACCCTGTCCCGTGGTCATTTAAAGTGATTTCAAATCACTTGCAAGTGTATCATATAAAGTGGCGAATGCCGAAAAGTCATAGGTTCCAAAGCCAGCAAAACAACTTCAGTTAATCTTTTAAATGCTTTGAGAATTATATTTACATTTTTAGTTTGTATGGCAATCTCCTCACTTGCTAAGAACGATTATAATAATCTTTGATATGAGTAATAAATAAATCACAATAAGAATATGAAGTTTATTCTATATGAATATGAATCACAATAAGAATATGAAGTTTATTCTTTATGAATATGAATCACAATAAGAATATGAAGTTTTTCTTATATGAAGAATAAACAAATCACGATGATTGTGTTTCAAATTTTCATATAACCGCAGCAAAATTACACTCCTCGAACCCATTCCCAAAATAAAACAACTAATCCCTGTTATGTACAGCAAATAAATAGAAATACTTTTCCATCCTGTATAAAGAATAACGGATTGTGCAAAAGGTAACTTTTCAAAAAAGCATATCTGCAATTGGCTGTCACGAACATAATCCCGGCTATACGGGACAGACGGTTTCGAAACAAACTTTTAAAAGTCTGCTGCGATGTGACTCAAAGATAAACAGTGGCAGCACCAAAAGCTGGTGAATGTAGGGTAAATAGCCACTTGTTCGTGCACTTTCCAGGAAAGCATTCCACCTGTAATTGAAAAGGCAGAACACTCGGATGAGTGTGTTGTGCGAGGTTCAGCTGTTGCGAACTGACAGCCCAGTTTCGTAATGACGCTTATTTGGAAAGAAAAAGATTTTTATTTCGACGTGGGACAGCCCAACTGCTGGAACTACTTCTGGCCCTGTGCCAACTGGTACCATATCACCTGGCTCATGCCGGCTCCACGTGATTGGGTAGGCCCCACAACTCTTCTGGAGTGAAATATCGATCCTGGGATCATGTTACCTTATGTCATAACGGCTTTTCTTTTTCAAAGAATAAAAAAAAAAAACATTCCCTTGGCGGATCTTAAATTCGATAGTTTTCATCGGTAAAAGATCAGGTATATAATGATAAAAATAACTGGAATACACGTCAATTTTTTTTTCTGTTATTGTGTTAAAAATATAAGCAGGCACTGCATTTAGTAAATGAGAGTTTTTTTATTTATGTCACAGAGTTATTTTAGGGAAGAGTTTCTTTTGTAATTTTTATGACTCCTTTATGATTTTAAAACTGAGTAGTTAATTTATTAAGTCAAATTATTTTCGACTTTTTAATTTGAAGGACACTATTTTCAATATCTATATACATTTTTTTCTTTCATTAGGGTCAAAATATAGATTATGTTGACAAAAAGTCTGAAAGATTTTGATAATAAAACTTTTTTCAGAATACCTGAAATTAGATGTTATTAATGGTAGATGACATCGGAGAAATAAATTAATGTAGGTAGAAAATAGTCAGAAAGAATATTTACCTGTACTGTGTTGATTATTTTTGGAAATTTTAGTTACCTTATTTCATTTTATTTAGATCGCAATACAGTCAATATAAAAAGAAATCAAAATGTTTAATTTTATAACAGTCGTCAAAATAAAAATAAAAAATTAGTTATTTTAGATTGGTCTGTATTGGAATTTTTTTATTTCCGCTACTATAAAATCATGCAACTAATGTAATTTAATTACTGGTTTTAAAGTAAATGGATTAGATAATTATTTTCATTCAAGACAATTCGGAGATATCACATAAAAAAAGGTATAATTCAAACGTCATTATTTTGAAGTCATTCATAGTTATACTTAATTATTTTATAATTTAGAATGACTATAATAAAAATTTTAATTAAAAATTAACAATTAAAATCTAAATTTAATAAAACTGTCTGTGCTGCTTATTTTCCATTGTTAATAAACTGCAGATTTGTTTAAAAATATAACACAATGAAATTAAATTAAATTCTGCAGAAAAAATATTTGGTCATTAAAAAAATCATTAAACAAAAGAAATTTCTCTTAAGGATAATATTTCTTGCCTCATTCAATGATTTATTTTTAAATAAAGTAAATAAATAAAATAAAAACATCATGATGTCCCCATCATTTAAAATCAATTTAAATCTTCGTTCATTTTAATTGAGACATAATAAAACTTTAGATTTCAAAAAAGGAAATACTTAAATTTACTTTAACATATTTGTCAATGGTTCATTGAAAACAATTTTATATTGATCATTGCCAAAAACTATCATGCTCCATTAGAATTTGAAGATAAATTTTTAAACACACTAGTAAATCGGCAATACAAGATAAATTAAACACAATTTAAAACTTTTCATTTAAATTTCTATGTCCAAAAATACTACTTCTATCATAGCTTTTACAAAGGATAAATTACCCCCCCCCCAATTCTAGACCAAAAAGTGTTCAGAAATCTCTTACAAAGCATTACTCAATATTTATTTAGAAAAGTACTAAAGTATTATTTGCTGCCGTAAATGTACACTACAAACAATTTCTGCAAAGCAAAGGTACTTTTTCAAGGAAATTGGTGTTACGAGGAAGATAAATATATATTTCTTCCTGTTGGGAAGTAATCTATTCGTAACTTATTTAGATAAGGAAACATTGTGGTTTCCAAGAATTTTAAGGTAATGGAATGAAAATTTCTATTTATAAACATTAATCGTCCATGAAATATCCTTTTTCTATTACTTCCAGCAATTGTTTCTGCACTGTAAGTTTTTATGATTATTTATTAATTTTTTGTATTACCAAATTTGTAAAATAAATTTCTAGTTAAAATGAATAAAAATATTTGTTGTTTTTGACTATACAAAACAAAATATTATAGTTTTTCAATGAGAATATCGTATAATAAATTGTGTTAAATAACTTAATCATAGTGAACAGAGTTAGCAAAAATTATTTCTACCATTTCTTTAATACTTAGTAAAAAAAAAAAAAATAATAAAAATGTTTAAATGTAATAACAAAAATTAGTGCACTATATCACTCTTATTATAAGCTTTATTAACAGATTGACTACTTTTATATTCATTAATACCAAAAAGTTTTTATTTAACATATTATTATTATTATATTTTATATTATTAACGATTTCTTAAAATAATAATCAAACACACAGTTTATAAATCTTAATTCCTCATATTGTTTAATTTCTCTAGTAAGATATCTAATTTGCAAAAAAAAAAAGAACACAAACATATTACCCAATTGAAATTATCACAAATAGACATATCAATTAGATTATTATTACGTACTTCGATAAAATAATTTACATCTACTCCTTAAAACAAGCCATCACCATCTTTCATAAAATATTAAAAGTTTATATCTACAATATAAAGCTAAGAATAAGCAATATAAGATATCTATTTTGCAAAACAGAAGAACAAACATATTACCCAATTGAAATTACCACAAGTAGATATATCAACTCAGATTATTATTACGTACTTCAATAAAATAATTTACATCTACTCTTTAGAACAAGCCATAGTCTTTCATAAAATAATCAAAGTATATATCTACAATATAAAGCTAAGAATAAGCAATATAAGATATCCTAATTTGCAAAAAAAGAAGAACACAAACATATTACCCAATTCAAATTATCACAAATAGACATATCAATCTGATTATTATTACGTACTTCAATAAAATAATTTACATCTACTCTTTAAAACAACCCATTTTCTCTCATAAAATATTCAAAGAATATATCTACAATATAAAGCATTTCAAGAACTTTGCGAGAAAAAACATCAAAGCTAGAAAAACAATTTCCCTGGTTTTGCTCTTCTTCCAACTGGTCAAGTCCTCTTGAGGAAGTTTTTCCAACTATCTTAATCTCATAGCCGAGAAAACTCTTTTAAAGTTGGTTGTAGTCATGCATTCATAACCAATTTTGCCTTCCCAACAAAAACATTTCCAAAATTTTTATCAAAAAAAAGTATCAATGAAAGGAAAATATATTTTATTCTTTCGTTTCTTTACCCGTTCGATCAGGAGACGAATTTGCACTTCGAAGTTGTTGTCATGCATCCATAATCAGTCATGCACCTTATATTTCGACAGACTTATGCGTTTGAAATGCATGCTTCAAATATTCATGGATCTTCACCATCTGAGCCAAAATATCACTTTCCGATCTTCAGATATGGTTTTTTATTTTTACTGATGGTGGAAAATGCATCATGATGGATCTTTAGTGTTTATTTATAAGGACAGGATAGAGAATGCCCTTTTAATATATAACATTCTATTCATAGGCATTTTGTGGCAATTAATTTCATGCACTTTTCAAGCTTAAATTGTAAAAAAATTAACAGAATAAATATAAACAAAAAAATGATTTTGACTATGTTAAGGGATTAAATAAATTGCTTTCACTAAAATTTTAAAATAGCCCAACCATTGCCCATTGAATAACTTACTTGGTAAAATTAAACAAATCCAATTCATTACATTACACTCTTAAATATTTATACCTTAAATTAAAATTAAAATCTGGTTAATTTAAAATTACAGCTGATTTATTTAAAATTTATATTTAATTTTTATAGGACTAGAAAAGGCTTTAATTCAAAGATATTGGATATTTTTAAAACATTAATTAATACTTAAATCCTTATAAATCAAAATAATAATTTGATATTTTAAGTAATTATTTTTTAAATATCCTTTGCTATTTAATATAATACGACATATAGTCAGAATCACTCGATTAAAAAAGTATTATTGCTATAATAATTACTAACAGCACTGTATTTAGTAACTGTCTATAAAGGTTTTTAAAAAAATACTTGAACTAACATATTTCCTAACTATTCGCCAGTAAAACATTTTATTATATGAATACTTTTGTAACAGTTTAATACATGGTCAATTAATAATGATAACAAGTTTAATTACAAGATTAAAATTAGTTTTCTGCTTTACAGTTAAGAGCGCTGAAAAAACTTCCGTAAGAAAATCTTGAAAATCTTAAATAGAACCAAGCAGGAAAAAGGTATTTACTGTTTGTGACGAAATTAACTCTTTTCAGTAGATTTTCTGAAATATTTTATTAAAAATATTTAATTTCAAGCAGTAAAAATATTTAATTTAAAAGTCTCCCCCTAACTAAAAAAAATTATAAATAAAAAAAAAAAAAAAAGTAAAAAATAATTTATAATTTATCTGAAGCAAAATTTAATATTTGCTTCTTAAAGATTAATATTCTTACATAATATATACATGAAGTTTAGAGAACAGATTATTAATTTTATCTAAAATAAAACTTCTTCTTCTTCTGAAAAATAATCTGATGAAAAGATTAAAACGCATCTACCGATTGAAGATGATTAAAAATACAGAGTGAAACCCCACAGGCATACAGTAACAAAAGATTTGTTTGAAAAATTAAATTCAAGAATAGAATTAGTAATATAATTGCAATTTCTAAAGGTTATATGATCTAAATATAAAACCATGGCTTAAAAAAAAGTAAAAGACAGATTATTTATTTTATTATCACAAATGTGAAATTTTTATATCACATTTGTTCTATCTAATGTCCTGCTAAAAGTCTATGACCCACACTTAAAGAAAATATTTGTCTTATAGGCATATTTTTGTAGTATGTCAAAAATAACTAATGAATGGATTAAAAAAGTATTAAAAATTTCTTTTACCATAACTACACGGCAGCTACATGCCATACGATGCTACAACTCCTACGCAATGTAAATACGAATATGCATTTAACGTTTTCAATTACCGCATTGGTTTTGGTACATAAAAAATATCAATAGTCTGAAATGGATTAAGTATAGATAAGATGATAACAATAAAAACGAAAAATTAAAATTCTTCATTTGGAAATTTCAATTGCGTAATAAAAAAACAGAATTCACATTTATGGTATGACATCAATTTAAATTTATATTATTCTAAATTTTCTAATTTTAAATAAGACTAACCAAATTCTCCATTCTCTCTTCTTTTTAATCTTATAATAAAACTATCTGTTATGCTCTACTAATGAAACTTTACTGCTTATTTATAAATAAAAAAGACTTAGTCTACAGCAAAACTTTTAAAACATCAAATATATTTAACGAATGAATTAAAAAGCATAAGTACAGAGTGAAATAAATTAAAAATAAATAATATAGAAGCAACTTAAATGAAAATTAAAAAAAAACAACAACTTTTATTTGTACATTTTGATTGATAATAGAAATTGATTATAGAAATTAAGAATAATTGGGTAATAAGGAAAAAAAATAATCATACTTCCAGTTATATGCAGTGATTTAAAATCTTACGTTTTTAAAAAATATTCATAAAAATTGGCATATTTCTATTCTCTAAAAGTTGATGCAAAACTCTACTTTTCTATTTCTTAAAATTTTTTTGATAAAACTACACATTGCATTCTACTAACAAAACTCTGTGATCTGTGCACAAAAAGAAGGAGCTAACTTTTGCATAAGATTTTCAAAAAATAATCATCGAATGGATTAAAAAGTATTAACAGAGTGAAGCCGGATTTTTCTAATTTTAAACAATACTAACCAAATTCTTCATTCTCTGTTATGCTCTATTAACAAATTATTTATAAATAAAAAGACTTAGTCTAGAGCAAAACTATTTAAAAATGAAATATATCTAAAGAAGGAATTAAAAAACATTAACAGATTAAAATAAATTAAAAGTAAATAATATGGAAGCAACTGAAACGAAAAATGAAACGTTAATTCTTTTAAAAGTTGATGCAAAATTCTGCTATTCCTTTTCTTAAAGTTTTTGATAAAAGTGCACATTGCATTCTACAAACAAAACTCTGCGATCTGTACACAAAAGAAGAAGCTAACTTTTGCGTAAGATTTTCAAAAAATAATCATCATGGATGGATTAAAAGCATTAACAGAGTGCAGAAGCCGGATTAAGTGCAGGTGTATCGAAGAGGGAAGCAGTAGAAGTGAAGAATAAAATTCCTCCGTTTTAAAATTTCAACTGCAGAACAGGCAGAAAAGAGAATCACCCTTCCGTAATTACATCACCGCTTCGAATGGAAGCCCTCGCGTGGGGGCCCCCCTCCAAAACGGGGCGCGAACCAGAAGAAGGGGCTGCTTTATCGGACGCGTACAGCAGAAAAAAAAGAAAAAGGAAAACACTAAAAAAAGGGCCGAAACGTGAGCTTCCAGTGCAGGGCGGATCCCTGTGTTCGATCGATGCTTTGTTTGCGTTCCACGGCTCTCTTCAATATGAGGGCCCTTTGTGGAAACCCAGGGATTCACTCATCCCTTGATTCGCTTAAAAAAAAAAAATCCATCAACTTGCAGATAAAAGGAATGGATTTTCTTTTAAAAAATTGCTGGAAAAAGTGGAGGGATTATCGACCAGATGGGATGGGTTCACTCAAAAATGAGGTTTATTAGCAATTAAATGTAATTTCGTTTGAAATGAATGCGTTGATTTAGATAAGGTGCTACGGGTGGATTAGTGTTAGAGCTTTAATTGACGTGTTAACTTGTATGTAAATGTTTTACAAGTTGCAGTGTAGAAAATGTGTTCATAAAAATTTGACTAATTTTTTATCCTAATAATCCGATTGAAATTTGATTTTTTTTTTTTTTTTTTTAAAAATTGGTGGAAAAAGGGAAGGGATTATCTACCAGATGGGATGGGTTCACTCAAAAATGAGGTTTATTAGCAATTAAATGTAATTTCTTTTGAAATGAATGCGTTCATTTAGATAAGGTGCAACGGGTGGATTAGCGTTAGAGCTTTAATTGACATGTTAACTTGGATGTGAATGTTTTACAAGTTGCAGTGTAGAAAATGTGCTAGGAAGGCATGTATAAAAATTTGACAAATTTTTTTTTATACTAATAATCCGGTTGACATGTGATTTTCTTTTTTAAAAAATTGGTGAAAAAATGGAGGGATTATCGACCAGATGGGATGGGTTCACTCAAAAATGAGGTTTATTACCAATTAAATGTAATTTTGTTTGAAATGAATGCGTTGATTTAGATAAGGTGCAACGGGTGGATTAGTGTTAGTGGGTGGTGTTAGTGGGATTAGTGTTTTAACGGGTGGATCAGAGCTTTAATTGACCTGTTAACTTGCATGTGAATGTTTTACAGGTTGCAGTGTAGAAAATATGTTAGAATGCAAGTATAAAAATTTGACTAAATTTTATTATTCTTAATAATCCGGTTGACATTTAAAGCTGCTGAATTTTATATATAAATATGCCATTAGATAGAAATTCGTCAAAAAGAATTACAGAATTTATTAGCATTTATGACAGAGATGTGTTATTGTATGGAAGTTGCTTTGCTTCGCCAGTTGAAGAAATTTTCCTATTTTATTTGAATCATTAAAATAAAAATTGCTTTCAAATTTACAAGCATGGAAATTAAATCTGGCATTTGGGTTTGTACTCAGTATTTTAAATTCAACTAGAATTTAAAATAAATTGAAATTTTTACTGCCTAGAAAATTAAACGGTTACTTTTTATGAATTAATTTAATTTAATACACGGGATAACACTACTATGATGAGTTTACTATTAAATGATAATATTTACTAATCAGGGGATTTAAAGAGAGCACGCAAATTTATAAGTCGTAAGTGATGCTATTCATATGGCCTGGTAGAACTTAACAACAATGCACCCAGTGAAAATGCTCTATTAAAATCGATTATTAAGATCTACTGATCATTTTTATCCTTCAGATTAGTTAATCATGCAAACGTGATATCATATAAATATTACCAGGGGAAATACATTGAATCAAGGCAAAGTGCTTAATTTGTTATTCTAGCTATTCTATTTCTGCTTTTATTGCTTTCGCAAAAAATGAAGGTATCTATAGCAACTCAATTATTATTAGATTATTTATTCAATAGAAAACGTACTTATTTAAAGCAGAACTTTTAAATAACTTCAGCTGTAAACACATTCATTTTTAAAAGAAAATATTTCAGAAGAAGTCTAAAACATGACTTATTAATTTTCTCTTCCGATATTAAAAAAAAAAAAGGAGATAGTTATCGGTGCATTAAATATTTCTCAATCCTTTTTAGTAGGGTTAATTTAGTAAAAAAGACGAAATGCATCTACTTTTTAATATAAGTTAACTAGTAGTAATATAGCACTAAATAAAGTTAGTCATTTACGTACTATAGTTCATTGAACTCATAATTAGAAAACGTGAAAGTACAGTAAATAAGCTTAGCGCAACTTAGTAAAGAATTAAAAAATAGAATATATACTTAGTAGAAAATAGTTTTTCTAGCAACCTTTATCCAAATTAGAAAGTAACTTTTACATGCACAAAAAAATTTTAAATAATTTTTTTTCCTTTACTAGGAACATATTGTTTTTTTTTTTTAAGTTTGTTGCTTAAAATTCTCTATTCAAATTTTTTATAAATTTCTAAATTTCTTGAATTTTCTCAAAAATTTATGAATTTGTTCTCCTCATAGTCAAACCAGAGAGATGGCATAAATTATTCTCATCAAAATGCATTCCAAAAATATTTTTAAAAGCCCTTTTTCAATGATTAATTTAAACTTAAATTAGCTTATTAGTTTAATCTTTGAAATGTAAGTGATTCTTCATAAACATGATCTGTTATTACCCACAACATTTAAATTAAAATTTCGTAAAGTTTTCCTTTATTATTGCATCATAATAATTATTATAATATAAATAATAATATGAAATTATTTATCCCATATTCATTTTAAAATCCTTTCCCATTTTGATAATAGGGTACTTAACTAATTAAACAGCAAAAATTTTCCAGCTCTTATAATTCTGAAATATTGAAGATAAGATTGTTAAAGGTTTATTCAGTAATTAAAGTTAAGTTTTAAATTGTTAAGTTTAAGTTTATTATTTATTAAATTAGTGTCTTTAACTGAGTAAAATATTTATCGATGTAAAATTTGTTTCATTTTTTTTTGTCTCATTCTTAAACGAAATATTTTTGCTCTAAGAAATTTTGGCAATCTAATCTAAGTTAATCTTACTAAATTTGTATCCTTGACTTGTGAGCTATTTACTACAGGTTTCACACATTTCCATACATAGCAATAATTTATCAGAGCAACAATGATTGGTCCTTTACAAAGACGTGGTTCATATTGTTAAGACATTAAAAGAAAAATATAACATAGTTGCTTTTCTTTTATTGTATTTTTATCTAAAAGAAATAAACCAGAAATTGTATCCCTTTTATTCTAATATCCAGTTAAAATTTTTAATACTTTGTTTCCAAATATTAAGGAACATATTAAAAGAATATAACTAATATGTTACTGATATTATTGAAAAACGACCAAGCCTTCTCGAATTTTTGAAAAAAAGATATTTTTGCATTAATACCCAATACAAAAACACATTAACCCCCTCCCAATAAGAGATAAAGCCTCTTTTTTTTTTTAACAAAAAAGCATTTCTATGGCCCGAAAAGCAAACGTGCCACTGATGACTGAAGCCCGAACTGGGGCCTTGAAAACAAAATGAAGATAAAGGGGCTAGTGGAGAAGGCAAGTTCTTTGTTCGCCATTAGTTCTCTTGCAGGATTTTATCGCAAAAAGAGAGGTATACTCTTCTAAATCGATGGCATTACCGGGGTCTATCTGCCTTTGATGTGAGGGTCGAGCCCCGCTTAGTTCCAGACTGGGAGGGGGACTGGCTGCTCCACAATGACTGACAATCGATCGTAGTTTGGCTAAACGCCCTCGTTCGCGTTGTCTTGGATGGGCCTCTTTTTAAAACACGCGCCTCGCGCATAAAGTCTACTTCTTCCAAGTGTCACGCTTCGTTTGCTTAACTATGGGATTCTCTAAAGATGGGGGTATCGTAAACTTAGTGCCCTGACAGAAAATTTGAATGCGACTAGTCAAAATTACTTTACCACTTTGCTTCAGTTGGTCTTCGGTAAAAAAAGGCACAGTAAGAAAACACTTGATGTCTTAAAAAGGTTTCACCATTGTAATAAGTGAAGTTTTGATATTCTAATCGCAATATTTGTAACTTGGTAGCGTTGGTGATAGTTTGTTTCAAATATCTCCTTTTATTGTGGGGCTTTGCAAGACTTCTTTTGAAATGAGATTTTTTTTTGTTAAACAGCATACACTGACTGTACAAAGGGAACTAAACTTAGTGCCGTGACAGACAATTTGGCCATGCGACTAGTCAAAATACTTTTACCACTTGTTCAGTTGGTCTTCAGTAAAAAAGGCACAGTGTAAGAAAACACTTGATGTGTCTTAAACCGGAATTGTTTCACCATTGTAATAAGTGAAGTTTTGATATTCTTAATAGTAAGCGAGATATTTGTAACTTGGTAGCGTTGGCCCATTTGATAGTTTTTGTTTCAAATATCTCTTTTTGTAATGGCTTTGCAAGACTTCTTTTGAAATGAGATTTTTTTCTTAGAAACAGCATACTGACTGTACAAAAAAGGAGAACTAAACTTAGTGCCGTGACAGACAGATTTGGCCATGCAGCGCTAGTCAAAATTACTTTTACCACTTGCTTCAGTTGGTCTTCGGTAAAAAAAAGGCACAGTAAGAAAACACTTGATGTGTCTTAAAAACGGAATTGTTTCACCATTGTAATAAGTGAAGTTTTGATATTCTTAATAGTAAGCGAGATATTTGTAACTTGGTAGCGTTGGCCCATTTGATAGTTTGTTTCAAATATCTCTTTTTTATTGTGGGCTTTGCAAGACTTCTTTTGAAACGAGATTTTTGTTAAGAAACAGCATACTGACTGTACAAAGGGAGAACTAAACTTAGTGCCGTGACAGACAATTTGGCCATGCGACTAGTCAAAATTACTTTTACCACTTGCTTCAGTTGGTCTTCGGTAAAAAAAAGGCACAGTAAAGAAACACTTGATGTGTCTTAAAAACCGGAATTGTTTCACCATTGTAATAAGTGAAGTTTTGATATTCTTAATAGTAAGCGAGATATTTGTAACTTGGTAGCGTTGGCCCATTTGATGTTTGTTTCAAATATCTCTTTTTTATTGTGGGCTTTGCAAGACTTCTTTTGAAATGAGATTTTTTTTTTTGTTAAGAAACAGCATACTGACTGTACAAAGGAGAACTAAACTTAGTGCCGTGACAGACAATTTGGCCATGCGACTAGTCAAAATTACTTTTTTACCACTTGCTTCAGTTGGCCTTTGGTAAGAAAAGGCATAGTAAGAACACTTGATATGTCTTATAAACCGGAATTGTTTCACCAACATAATAAATGAAGTTATGATATTCTTAATAGTAAGCGAGATATTTGTAACGTGGTGGCGCGACTAAAAATTAGCCCATTTGATAGTTTGTTTCAAATGTCTCTTTTATTGGGTGCTTTGCAAGACTCTTTTAAAATAATAAGATTTTTTTGTTAAGAACACATACTGACTGTTCAAAGGAGAACTAAAACATTCAAGTCGTCAGCCCAATTTCATCTAGCTAATTTGGCAAACGTAAAGGTGGAGTTGTTTAATTATGCATTTAAATAAAAAAAATACGTCACTCCGTATAATAAATTGAATTATGTGAAATTCATCTTTTCAGGTATATTATAAAGATTCTAAAATTTAAGAAGAATTTTTGACTAGATACCACTTTCTTATTAACAACAAAAGTTAAAGATGTATTGATATTTAAATGAGCATTGGTATTTAAAACATATCGCTGAAGATCCATGAATTCTTAAAGGATTTAAAGGAGAAAGGGAATTCAAAAGGTTACGGATTTGTGTTCATCTGTTTAGTTGCATAAATCTCATTAAGTCATAATGTTGAAATAAAAAAAAAATGTGTTTTGTTATGTATAGAAGAATCAAATCCCTTTATATTTTTGAATAACGATGTAAAAAAAAAAAAAAGATAAAACTCGATTATTAATTCCTAACCCATTTAAAAGAATAAGATAAATTCAAAATGCATAACACTATATCTTTAATTAAAAAAAGAATATTATAACAATCAACACAGTAAATATAAAAACTGTTATTAACTATACTGAAAACTTAAAATATTGAAAGCAGTAGTTCAAAAGTGTGTATAGGAAGAAAGATATTTGCAACGTAAAGAAAAGTCATTGATGAATTTAAATTTTCGCTGTAGTTTCTGTTCAAATTGACCTGACCAAAAACTCTTTATACTATTTATATAATTCTCTATAATACTCAATCAAATGAAGAAGTTTAAATAAATTATTAACCTAATAGATTTTTTCTCTATACTTCAATAAATGATGAACACTATTTCTTAATCTAATTTAATCATACTATATATCAATATCTTTAATTCAATGATTCAAAGTGTTTTTAACTATCAACGATGATACTAAGGTTTAGCTGAAGTTTGTAAGAAGATATTTTTTGATAATATTATTATATTTATAATTTATAGATTCAAAAAAGAAGTAATAAATATTTTTATGTATGGAAATTATTTGTAATAATGCTTATTCATTTCCTGACTACGAATAATAAATTCTGACGATAAAGTCATTAACTAAATTCATCTTTGAGTAAGACATTCATGTATTACGCTACTTCTAAACCATATTTGTTGCTGTAGAAAATCGTCGAGTCTCGTGAGCAGAAAACAGTTCATCCAAAACTTTCTATTCAAATTTATATCATTCTCAAATTATGAAACTCAATCAGTGAAAAAATACCCATCTGGTTCACCTGAATCAAAAGTAGTAGCTCCTCCCAAAAATAACATTCAAGATAATTAGGTACTAATGGGAATAAAAAAAGAAACATATGAGGCGACGTTTGCTGCAGATAAGGTGAAATATTTTGTTTCAATCTCCCTGGTACCCTGAAGCGATAACGCAGAAATGAGTGTGTGTGTGTGTGTTTGCGGGATAGCAGATGCGGCTGTCCAGGTCAGAGACAAAGGTAAATATGAAACGGCTGCTATGACATCTGAAACATGCTGATTACTGGAAACACCACTGGAACGTGAAATAAATGCAGGAAGGGCCACTGACCCCTAACCCGCACATCAGCTAAAAGTACAGGCGTCGCTTGCTCCACATATCAGTGGCACCCATGTTTTCCCAAATGAAATTACCTGAATTGAACATAGAGGAAACTTTGGTCGACTTTTTGGAGGAAAGTTGAATCAGATGTTGAAATATTCATTTAGGTAGGGTATTATTACGTTAAAAAAAAAAAAACTACTTTGAATGTCATATACTACTTATGGATGCATCGTCGTTTATGTATGTATATATATATATATATACATATATATATATATATTCAATAGTCATTCTTAAACTCTGTTAGATTTTAGCTCATGAATATATTTAATAAAAGAGTATTATGATTGTATTTTAATTAAAATTTTTTTTTCAGCACACTTAAATAAAATAAAAAAGTTAAGATTATAAAGTATCTATTTATTTGAAAATCGACAACATAACACATTTTAGTTATTTTTTTCAATAAGGAATGAATGAATTAAAATTTTTCGTAGTCAACATACTAGATAACTAAATTTGACGAAGCAAGGCAAGCAAGAAAGGATAAAAATTTGAATTTATTAAGCAAGAATGGATTAAAATTTGAATTTGTTAAGCAAGAATGGATTAGATATTTTCGACAGAATGAAAACTTGAAATATAATTTCAAATCTTCAAAAATTAAGATACGCTCTATTATCTTTCAAAAACAAAAATATAAATTTCAATTTCTGTTTTATCCCAAGTTAAAAGGCTGTTTACTTAAATTTCATTGCTAGCTCAGTTCTTCGTTAATGTATAATAAAAGTGTGAACTTAAGATTTTAATGGACTTAAACTGGCATGATTTTATATACATGAGCAACAGATGTATATTTTATATTTAGATTTATTCAATGCTTTTAGACACATACCTAAAACGTTTTGCAATATTTTTAGAAATGGATTATATGTGAATAGAACCTTCCGAACCGAGTTATTCTTCTTCAGATTGTTGCTTAGAAAAAAATTTAAATATCCACCGCTATTTTAGCCGTTTGCTTGACAGGGAAACCTTTAAAGTGCAAGGCTAAAGAGGATGGCATAAATAATCTTATCGCCAAATCCCCAGAGAAGCTTTAAAGACTAACTGCTTTACATAGAAAAAGCACAGCCTAGGAAACATCATTAACATTTTATGCTCTGTGAAAATAAAATGTTAAGGTAAAATATCTTTGCATGGACTTTTTACCCCAGTACTTTCCTTTGTACCATCTTTCCCTTTTTACAATGCCGGCACAAAACAAGTTTCACAAGGAAATAGTAGGGTAAACCTTTCATTTATAGTATAAGGAAAATATTTTTTATACGTTTTGAAAAAAAAAGTCAATAAAATATTGGTTTAAAATATAAAAATGAAGAATTAAAAAAAAAGAATTTAATCATATCCAAAATATTAAAAGAATACTAAAAATAATAAACGTCTTTCAAGCTAATAACTAATTAATATTCCAGACTACAGTCTGGATATACTCATTTTGATTTGCAATTCCATTTTCAAACTGCAAATATCATTTGTAATGAAAGTTTAACACGCAACTTCAATATATTCTTTTAAATACATAAAAAAAATTAGCCTCATTTAAACAGTAAAAAATTTATTTAAAATAAACCTACCTAAAAACAGATTTACTTTTAAACGACAGACGATTAAAAAAATATAAAATGCTATAAAGAAGGTCACAAACATTTTTAGTTATATTTAAATTTTTATTTTAATGTTCATTTCAGTACGTGAATGAAGTTAAATGAATCTGTTGACAAATAAAGATTATGATATTCTCTATCGATTCAAATGTTCGATAATTGATAAGAATTCGCTCCAAGTACAGCAACTAATATTCGAAAGAAATGGACTTTTTGAAAGATTTTCAAGAAAGATAAATGATTTAAACACAAACACTGATCAAAATAGATTTTAAAAATAAAAAAAAAAAAATACTAACCATCAATTAATTTAAATGATTTTAAAATACCAGTCCTCTTTATTTTTACTTAGCACATTCTACAGCGTATGTCTAATTCTCTGATTAATTAAAATTTCTAAAAAAAATTTCACCTTGTTCTAAGTGAAATCGAAGGTTTGATTAGCATTGTCGTCTAAAAGCGACATTTAGACCCTATTATTCCCGATAGAAAAAAGAGATAAAAAAAAAAAAAGAAAAACGCCCACAAACAGATTCAGCTATATCTTGCAATTTTTTTTTCCCTCTTGTGGTTGAAAAAAATTTTTTAATGACACAAGCACTTAAATTATTATCTTAAAAACTGCAGAAACACTTTTGCACATATATTTTCCTGTAGTTAAGAATCGAATACATATTTTATAGAGCCATATTATTTAATCAGAAGTCTATTGAATTTAAAGCTGAAAATAATGTCCTATATTATGATTTTCCTTCTCTAAAATGAAAGTGATTGCTAATCAAGTTTATGTTTTTGAAAAGATTTCTTATTCCCTATCTCTCCTCTTTTTTTAGATAATTAATAAAAAAGCAATTTTAATTTTTAATATATATTTATAAAGTATGAAAATTATGAATAATTTTTGATTGTAAGTTGGTGTGGTTTATTTGTTATTTTGTTAACTTTAATTGACCCAAACGTGGAATCTTGAAATCTCAGAATTTTACAAATATTTATGCAAATTACTGATCGAAACATGAGTGATTAGAACACGGCAGGATTTGAGTTGCGACAATTTGGAAGTTTAAGTCAACATCAACAAATCAACATCTTTAACCAGTTGCATTTAAAATGGTAAACTGTACAACATTTTTGACAACACGCTTTTGCTGTTGTCGAGTAAATAACATGGAACTTTCTGGTAATCTACATATGGCCCAAGTTCTCCCTTAAAAAATGTAAAACAAAATATTTATTACCCGTAGAAGAAAATATTTACTAAAATTTCTAAAAATTGTCAACAGCAAGAGGACTTTGTAAACTGAATACTAACAGTTTCCGTGAAGCCCAGATCTTGCCATATTATGAATAGTAATTTGCAAAACTATTTGTTTTTAAAATTCTAATATTTTAGAGTGCAAGCTTGAGTCAGATAGGGTTTTTAAATTAACAAATACAATTTATAATTGAAATTAGTTTAAAATGAAACATTTTCTCAAATCGAAATTAAAATTTATTTCTATATTTTCATGTGACCAATGTTCAAAAAAGTTCTAAAAAAGTAAGAATTCTCTGTTCCCATTTGCCAAACTTGGGTTCACTGCTGGGAGGAAAGAGATCACAGGCTGGTATATTACATTTTGTATTATTAATAATCACTATCTAACACTGTTAGAAAGGCTGTCATTCTTTCTTTTATTTTTTACTAGTTAAAAGTTATTTAAAAGTTTGGCTTGTAAGAATTCTCTGTTCACATTTGCCACACTGGGTGATTCACTGCTGGAAGGAAAGAGATCACAAGATGGTATATTCACTTTTGTATTATTAATAATTGTCATAAGTTATTAATAATCACTGTCTAATAACAATTATTAATAATAACAGTCTTTTCAACTGTTATTCTTTCATTTTATTTTTAATTAGTTATTTTTAAAAAGTTTAGCTTATAAAATTCTGTGTTCCCATTTGCCAAACTTGGTGATTCACTGCTGAGAGGAAGAGATCACAGGATGGTATATTACATTTTTGTATTATTAATAATCACTGTCTAATAATAATATAATAACTCATAACAATTATTAATAATAACAGTCTTTCTAACTGTTATTCTTTATTTATTTTTACTGGTTTAAAGTCATTTAAAAAGTTTGGCTTGTAAGTATTCTGTGTTCCCATTTGCCAAACTTGGTGATTCACTGGTGGGAGGAAAGAGATCACAGGGTGACTTTTAGGGTTCCAGGAATTTTACACCTGCATTCCGCGATCGACCCCAGCGTTTGGAAGTTTCAAAAGCGATAATTTCAGTAAATCATTTAACTATTATTACATATTTATTTGTTTGTTTTCAATGTCAACTGGTTAGCAAAATAATATTACATTTTGTATTATTAATAATCACTGTCTAATAATAATATAATAACTCATAACAATTATTAATAATAACGGTCTTTCTAACTGTTATTCTTTATTTATTTTTACTAGTTAAATGTCATTAAAAAAGTTTGGCTTTGCAAGAATTCTCTGTTCCGTTTGCCAAACTTGGTGATTCATTGCTGGGAGGAAAGAGATCACAGGATGGTATATTCATTTTTTGTATTATTAATAATCATTGTCTAATAAAAATATAATAACTAATAACAAATATTAATAATAACAGTCTTTCTAACTAATATTCTTCCTTTATTTTTACTAGTTAAAAGTCATTTAAAAGTTTGGCTTGTAAAAATTCTCTGTTCCCATTTGCCACACTGGGTGATTCACTGCTGGGAAAAGAGATCACAGGATGGCTTTTAGGGTTTTCTCGGAATTTTACCGCCTGAATTCACGCAATCGACCCTAGCGATAATTTCAGTAAGAAGTCATTTAACTATTATTATTTATTTATTTGTTTTCAATTTCAACTGGTTAATAACAAAATAATATTAAATTTTTTTATATTATTAATAATCACTGTCTAATACTGTTATTCTTGCTTTATTTTTACTAGTTAAAAAGCCATTTAAAAGTTTGGCTTGTAAGGCCATTTGGCAAACTTAGTGATTCACTGGTGGGAGGAAAGAGATCACAGGATGGCTTTTAGGGTTCTCGAATTTTACCGCCTGCATTCCGCGATCGACCCAAGCGTTTGGACGCCTTTCCCCCTACAGGTGGCAAGTTTCAACCACCCTCCCTGTTACTGGCATTGGCTATGCACGTGCCCCCATCGTTACTATAGCAACCACTGGCCGACTCAAACCCCGCCAGTACGTAGCAGGACGCCCGAAATCGCTGGAGTGGGAGGGAAAAAAAAACACACATCCCATAACATGGGATACATAACTAAAATTAGAACATGAGATGAGATGACGTCACCACTTGCGTGACACTAAAAAAGTTATGTGCTGGACACAATTCGTTGAAGTGCTTTATTCCACCCGTTGACCCTTTAGTTTATTCTGTTTTATTTATTTTCTTTCTGTTGTGTTTTGCTCGCGATTTTTTGCAAAATACTAATAGGCCCATAGATATGTTGAGATAATCAGTCACGGATGAAGAAAAATAATAAATGTGGAAAATTTACGATAGCACGTCAACACACATGCATACAGCTGTTTAAAAAACAAGGAAATTTTTGAAACTATTTCTAAAAAACAGTTAAAAATAAAGAAATTGAAAAGAACACTGATCAGTTTGTGATATAATTGTTTTTGGTTTCATGGTAAGATTTTATTTAAAAAAATTATTATCTATATTTATATATATATATCAAAAAGTTAATCGAACATAAGAAAAAAATTGAAAAAAATCGAAAATGAATTTATATAATAAAAAATTTGTTTCAAAAATTCAATCAAGTGACAATCTTTAAAAACAGCTCGGAAATTAACAAATTGAGATGTAGAAGTTTTATATAATGGGGATAGCTTTATTAAGGAATGCGTAGTTAAATAATATGGAAATAAAAATGTATGTCATTACTTCTTGTTAGAAGACTTAATTCAAACAAATGTATTCAGTGATATATTCCAATAACATGGAGAAATGAAAACATACTTTTATATATAATGACACTTTGGCGTAGACATAAAAATAAAAAGATTTGATTTAGATGTCAAGAATTAAATCTTTTTACCGTGAATTTGAAAAGATGAACTAAGAATTGTGATTACAAAACGATTTCTCTTTGAAACTCCAAAATCACTCACAATTGCCAATATCCCCATAACGTTAGGAACGAAAGTTTTTCGTGACATTTTAAATGATCTACATAAGTAATACATAATCTTATCCGTTGGTTTTGGAGGATACACATTTAAAATTAACTAGGAAAAAATATGAAAGTAAACATAGCTCTACTTCATGCCTATAAAATGTAATAGTTACATCACAAACATAAAAATTGAGATTGCGCCCTAAATATTTATAAGAAATATATAAATAAATTAAAATATGATAATATGAATGGGAAATGGAAAAATATGAAGTATTATTAAATCATAAGATAAAAGATACATATCAGATGGTGAATGAATTACTTAGAAATAATTAATTTTATGAAATACTGATTATGATTTAGTTATATTGTGCTAAAAGCTGAAAATGTAACATTAGTAAATAAAACAAAATTTGGACTTTTACTTTTCAAATTAAAACACTATACTATTACACTTTATACTTCTAAAACTACAGTTGCACATATACTGTGCCCAAAAGTAAGACCAATTTGTTTTTTTCTTCAAAAACTCTTTATTTATTCTTCAAATTTATTTCATCGCCTTCAAAGTAATCCCCTCCGGACACAATGCACTTATGCCAACTTTTTTTCCAATCTCAATGAAATTTGCTAAAAAGTCATCGGCAGGATGGCCTTCAACGCGCGCCGATTCCCGTTGAATCTCTTCAATCGACTCAAAACGATGTCCCAGAGTGGTCTTTTGAGTTTACGGAATAGCCAGAAGTCGCACGGTGTGAATACGGTGGTTGTGGAACGATACGAGTTACATTTTTGGCGAAAAAGTCACGAAGAATCAATTCAGTGTGAACTGGTGCATTCAGTGTTTTCGGTACCAAGCGAGATTTAACACGTTTGAGGCCCAAAATGGAATTGACTGTCAAAAAAAAAAAAAAAAAAAAAAATTGAAATTCCGTAAGTCCGGGAATTTTAAATTGAAAATTGCTCTTACTTTTTGAACACAGTAGTATATATATATATATTTTGATAAACATTAAACAAACAAAACAATAGCAAATCGGCTTATTGAGTATTTCTACTTCGTTTGCCTTTTTATTCCCAACCTTGACCTAGAACTCTTTAAAAAATACTTTCAATCCCTAAACAATAAAATCGAAAATCTTTTGAGAACGTATGTGCTCTGTACTAAATTGTCTGTCTTTTTAGCCGCTCGAATTTCTATATCCCGAGGGGAAAAATAGATATAAATTCTCTACGGATTTCTTCTCATCTCAGTGTCCATTTCAAAGGATTTCGTCCCTTGTAACGCTTCTTTTTTGTTAAAAGCAATTTTTAAGAAAGTTATTACCTATATCAGGCAATTTTTTTTATATATATACAAAAGAAACATGAAAGAATGAATGAAATGTCAAAATCTGGAAACTTTTAGAAATTTATTAGAAAAAAAATAAATAATGAGTTTTTAAATAATTTTCAACACATATTTTATTACTATCTTTCTTGTTCTTAAATGTTTTAAGAACAAGAAAGGACTGTATATATAGTCCAAACATACCCAACTTAAAAATTAACAAAGTAATAAATTTATAATTTATCGGATGGAAACCAACTTCAGTTAACAAAAAAAAAGAACAAGCCCAATATAGAGCTGAAAGAAAAAAAAAACAAGTAAATTTTAAAACTTGAAAAATTTCCTGGATTTCTTTAGATAAATTCAGAATGTGTATAAATGGAAAATAAAAATTCAATATAACCAAATAAAAGTGCTGAGAGATTGTCGAAATCACATTGAGATTAAAAGAACAATCCTTTTAATTGAGTATTTTCACATTGAGCCTTTACATTTTGAGATTTGAATGTATATATTTTTACTTTAAGTACTTTACGATAATATACATTTCGTATATTATGACAAATTATAAGCATTGTATTTTTTCCTTTTTACTTAACAATTCAAAAATAAATTATTTTCAAGAAACTATCAAACGAATTGCAAAATTTGCCATTTATATTCTTAAACACACTGAATTAGGAAGAGAATTTCACCAAAACGATAGTATAAACTCATTAGATTATGATATATAATATGGTGCTCTTACTGTATTGTTAAGCCACATGGCGAATAAAGTTATTTTTACTATTCCCTTTTCACAGAACCAGGAAGTATCAAATTGCTTAACATTGTCACTCTTACGATTTAATTTCATTGTCTATCATTTTTCTTGTTGGTCACTATTGTTTGAAAATATAGAGGGTTCAAAATTTTTATCTATACCACATAAAATATATTTACGTCTACTGATGATTACGCTTACTATGTTTCGTTTACTGTCTAGCTCTTCTACCATTTGCGTTAAGTTTGTATTGTTACGAAAGTCGTCATATAAACTGTGGACATTATGGAAGGCACCATCCCTTTATTTGCTTCCTTGTTTAACTACTTTCATATAAAAACCCATAACTTTTTAGAAAACATTATAATTTGGTCTATAGCTCTCAGTGAAAAAGTCCAACTCTATATCTAAATTAAAAATATGAGTTGATTGATCTCTACATTTAAATTAAAAATTCTTTATTCCATATGTATAATAAAAAAAAAAAAAAATGTCTGAAATAAGTCATAAAGGTATATTAGTAACAGTGTCCCATTCAAAAATTATTATTATTATTATTATTATTTATTTATTTTTTGCTTTTTTTGGCATATATGAATTTGAAGGCATCTATCTATCCCAATAAGTTTTTATTCTGAAACACTGTTGCATATTTAATAAGTTCAAAGAAAATAAAAATCGATAATTAATTATATCTCTATTTTATATATTCACGTAAAATTGATGTGAATATATAAAATAAAATATTTACGTATTATTTAAGCTTTTAATAGTGAAGATTTTATACTTTTTACTGATATGATGCAATTTCAACAAATTAAAATTAGTCAAAGTTGAATATGGCCATGATAAATATCAGAACCGAATTAATTTAATTTAATTTAATTTTAAATTTTAAACTTTAGGCCAATCTGTTAAACTTGTAACCATTACAAGCTTCAATGCCAAAACCTAATGGAACCAGTTCAAGCGAGTTACAGCTATCGCAAAATGAAACTTATACTTTTCTCTAATGCATATACAAAATTACGGAAACCCGTAAACAAGGTCCCAAGAACTTTGGATACTTCCCAAAAAGAGTTCATAACCTGGACCAAAAATTTGGAACAGCGAATCTCCTCTCCTGAAAGCGTCGGAATTTTTAGGCGGTTCTCTTCTAATCTAGTAGCAGGGACGCGGTGAGCTTTTCTCCCCCTCCTTCTGGTGCACCCCTCGGAGGTGGGAAGCGTCCGGGAGCACATGACTCATACAGTCCAATAAAAGTCCCCACATACTGCTGCTACTCGGGCTGATGAAGATGAAGAAACCCCAACCTGCATCAACTGCTACAAGATGAAATTTTCGTTGGAGATGTGCCAATCTGCTTCCTGCCCAAATATAGGGGTCTAATAATTATGTGGTGATGCCCAGATTTTTTTTGCATAACATCACGGAGTTTTGCTCAAGCTCCATCAAAGAATTTTCTAATGCTCTAAAAATTTGAGATTTCTTAACGAGTCAAGCCATAGGAGGGTTAAGGTCCCTTATACTTTCATTCATACTATACAGTGTAAATTTAGATAAAAAAAAATACCTGCAATTTTATATTAAATACTTGCATAATGAATAACTCATCATGTTTTCAATATCTACTTTAAAATTTAAATTTATGCAATTTTCAATTCAAAATTTATATTAATAAACTTCCACACACAATAAAAAGAGGCAAATGTCGAATGTGCTGTATGAACATTTAATTATTTATTCAATTTTATAAGCCCTAAATAATCAAACCCAAGTTTAAACTTATATATATATATAATAAAATTTCAAAATAAATGGGACTCGTATGTGGGTGACTACCTACTCACATTTTTCCCTTTTTCATAAAAAGTAAAGCGCCGAACTGTGTGTATTATGCACCCACTATTTTTGTTAACACCCACATATAAATCGCGTCTTGATTTTTGTAAAAAAAAAGTTTGCAGTTAATTAGTTTTACAAGATTTTAAAACTTCGAGGAATCTTATTCTGGCTTTCCATTTTCAGTACCTTTAAACTATAATTCCAAAACATTAATTTAATTTTACATTAACATTAATTTCTGGATGCATTAACTAGCATAAATTTGGCATATTTTAGCCGATATAAGCATTATATTTCATCACCACATACTATAAAACATCTACAAATTAACGTTCAAGTATTTTGAAATTTAATGATTACATTTTTTTCTCAGGAATTGAGTTTTTTTTTTTCTTCACAATCTTCAATCTATGCCGAACTTCAATATAATATGTGTTTTGCGTGTGAAAAGAAACACTTTTTTTCACGTTATCATTTAAAAATTTTCAATTTCAAGTTCTTAAAAACAACAAAATCGGAGCGTCATGCAAGAACTTTTGACAAAGCTAATTCCTTTTAAACAACTTCAATTTGATTACTTATAATCATTTTTTATGCGTCTAGAACAGTCTAGAAAAACATGCGAGGCTTTTAATGGGTCTAGAAAAGGTTAAGCATTGATTTTCTGTTTGGGTATTTCAACTAGCTATAGCTGGTTTTAATTACCACATTGACTCTTCCAGCTATGAAGTTTGGGCCATCATTTCGACGAGAACTAATAAGACAGACGAAAGGAGGAGGCTGTGAGAGAAACTAAAAGCATGATGACCTTTAGCTAAAGGTTAAAACTGGGAGGTTGAGGAGGTTTAAATACATTGGAAGAATGATACTGAAAGCAAATAAATCCTCCCAATTAAAAGTATGGAGCGATTTCTGATGATAATAACAGTTCCTTTGAAAGAGTCTCTGAAGACATTTAAATATAAATTTGCGGACTTCCTTTTCTTTCAGAATCGTTAATTCTGGATAGGAGGAATTAATTCCTCCAGCAAATAAATGTACGATTAAGTTGATACTGTGTAAATCTTATAGTGCTTCCTATTAAAAGATAAAAAAAAAGGAAGAAAGTGCATCAGAGAAAATGCTACTGGTAAGATGGAAGATTAAACTGGAAGCGATTTGTTTCTATTAAAACATTTACAAATAAATGCAATCAAGATTTTAATGAAGTCTACCAACGGTTTATAAACATTTGACTTGCGCCACTTTTATTTCAACTTATCAAAATAGGGCTTTGCAAACTTTACATTGAATAATGAAGGTAGCAATTATGATGAATTATACATAGGCTTCTTGAGTTAAATACTCCTTAATTAGAGGTCAAGTAAAAAGTTTGCTCAAAAATATTCTCATAAATTAATTCTCTATGCTAATTCTTGGCATAAATTAAAACTGATTATTTATTATTTCTCGTATATCTTTTTTAAATATTATATTTCAGGAATTTTATTAAATTGTATATACGGTTTAAAAGTTTATACGAGTACCATATATATATATATTACACTTAAAACTTTGTGAAATTAACTTTTCAAAGTATGTGCTCGACGAGACTGCCTGAACAGCCATTGATTGATACCTGGAAGACATTTTTTTTTGACTCAGTTTAAGTCAGATATTAAATAAACTCCCACATTGATGGCAGAATATGATGCCATAATATTTTTCCAATTATCATAGAAAGTATCGAAGTATCCTACCAAATGGAAGTTTGAGATGAATTCTGAACATGAAAATTATCTTTCCTTAAAACAGATTTTAGCTCATTTCCAGTACCTCATAAAATTATGTTATACAAACCTAATGAGAGATACTTTCAAGATATATAAGCATGTTAGTATAGTTGGTGACGTCCTTCAGATAATATACAATGCGCATTCTTAATATATTTAAAAATAAATATCTCTAACAAATGATATTAAATAAAATACCTTTATTTGCATGGTATTCAGATGCATCCATATTAATAAATTTATTATTACATATGGATGCATCTGAAAACAACATATTATATATATCATGCATTTGATATCAACATGATTGATACAAATAAGAAGTACAATATTGTAAAAGTGATACATTTATGAATGAAAACCACTAAGTATTTTTAATCAGATCCATTCAAAATGCTAGAATTAATGATGTATTAAGTTAAACATCAATATGGATTTTTATGCAATTTTTTTCATATTGGTGGAAGCATTTAGGTTTGTCACTCTACAGTCATTTTGTGCACAAGAGGGCTAAAACAGACCGGGACCTACAGTTTAAAGTGGATTCTGAACCACTAACAAATATCCTCTCCACCTGAAGCCTGTGTTACCAAAAGAGCCAGATTGGCCATAAAGCCGCAAAAGCCTTTAGGACTGTTTTTACAGTTTTTTTTTTTTTTATCTAAGATTCCATCGAAAATTTAATAGCATTAAGAGGGATGGTTTCATAAAAAAAAATATTTTACATGAAAATTATATACCGTTTTTATTTAAAAGAAACATTTCCTTCATATATACTATCAGCAAAAAATATTTTCACGTAATATAAAAAGATATATAAAAATACTTAATCTCACAAAAATATTTTTACGTTTATCAGAAACTTACAAGTCCATCCCCTTAGTAATAACAAAAAAATACATTACCATATAGTTTCATAACTTTTTAACTGGAAATAAAATTTTAAATTGATTGGTTTCGACGCGAATGACATATAACATGCAGATCTGAATGGAAAACTTTTTTTCCGATAACTTTTTGCGAAATGCTCGCTTAAGCCAATTCAGAACTTTAAAAACCCTCTAAAGATATTTCAAAAAAGATGAAAGAGAACTTTTATCTCCTTCTTTTTTATTTTCTTTTATTTAAAACTTTTATTTCCTTACCTTCTTTTCCCTTCCATAAAGTATTATTTCAGGAATGTAATGGAATATCATATGAATGGAAGTGTAAGAAAAATCAATGATCCCTAAAATAAACTGTCCTCACGGAGAAATGAAGCATTATTTTTGAAAAGTGATGGGCCGACCAAAACACACACACACACAAGAAAATAAAGAGTGATGGGTCACAACGTCAAGTCGATTACGTAATATTTTCTTTTCGTCCAACTTCTTAAAGGATAGATTATTTGCAACATTTTGTAACAGTCCGAGATTTAGTTTAACATTGGCTTCCTTTTATTTGTGGAAAGGAAGCAAAACTTTTAACAAGCTTGTTATTTATTTGGAGTTGAAATAGAATGCTGGGGAATTGCATTTGAGTGAAATCCGAGAAGAATAAAGAATACAATAGAATACTTTTTAAGTTTTATTTCTGTTCATGTTTCGATCTATTTAGAACCGGATTCAGCAAGAAGATTAATTTATTTCCCACATAAAGGAATTAACTCAAATGGGCATCCTTAACAAAAGTATTTGGTAAGCGCTGAAGAAAAAAAGCTTTTACTACTAATGAGAATTTTTTAGGTTAAATTGATTTGGATTTAATTAATTTAGTAATCTAAAGCAATGGAGAAATCTTAAATTAAAGAAAGTTTAAAATAGAAAAAAGATATTGAAATATATATATATATACTTTTTTTTTTTTTTTGAATTTCTGAATAATGTATCTTGTTAACTTGAATCTCAATTTGCATTATACTGGATAAGTAGTGTTTTAAGCCAAACTAAAACTAATGACCTTTAGATGTGGGAGTTCCATTTTTATCTTCATCAAATGTACAGGTTACTTTGCAATCTGAATAAAATCTATTTTCTCTGAAATTAAATATGTTTAAGTTATGGGTATACGTTAGAAAAATGTAATCGAAGAATAAAGAATACCATATTATATTGAATACAATTTTAAATTTATTTCTGTTCATGTTTAGATCTATTTAGAATCGGATTCAGCATGAAGATTAATTTATTTCCCACATAAAGGAATTAATTCAAATGGACATCTTTAACAAAAGTATTTGGTAAGCCCTGAAGAAAAGGCTTTACTACTAATGAGAAATTTTAGGTTAAATTAATTTGGATTTAATTAATTTAGTAATCTAAAGTGGTGGAGAATTCTTAAATTAAAGAAAGTCTAAAATAGAAAAAAATATGTTGGAAAAATATATTTTTTTAATTTCCTTGAATAATGTATCTTTTGTTAACTTGAAACTCAATTTGCATTATACAGGAAAAGTAATATTTTAAGTCAAAAATAAACTATTAATCGTTTGGAGGTGGAAATTCATTTTTCAATTCCTACTATTAATTCAAACTCTCCCTATATATATTTATATATCTTGTTCAAATTTCCAATCGTTAATAAAATACTTTTTATTCATCCACTCAAGTTCAAACACATTTTTTAAAATTTGTAGTGGGTGACACTTGATGTTAATACTTTTTTTCAAATATTAATTCATTAATTAAATTTAATTAGTTAATTTTAGTTTTATATGGGAGAAAAAAAAAAAGTAACTAAAATAAAAATTTTTCTTTGTTAACCTAAGTAGGAATTGTTTTTCAAAAAAATTTTTTATATTACTTGTTATCTTTATCACACATACACAGATTACTTTTGCAAACCACTCTGAAATGAAATACGTTTAAGTTACGGGTATGCAATAAAATAATGTAAAATAACCTTAAATTAAAAAAAAATTATAAATGTTTCGAAAGCAGACTGGGTATTTTTACGTTTATTTGAGATAGCAGTGTTTCAAAGGTCATAGCGCATATTAGATTAATTGATATAAATCCTTTACCTAATTTGTATTTAAAATGAAAGCTGGTGAATTAAAAATGAAACCAGGTGTTTGCAATTAACTGCGATTATAAAATGAGACAATTAATATTTCGATAAACTACCCAAAACAATTATAGTAAAACTTAGAATTATCCTTCTTTGGAGTACCTCTTGATGATAATGTAAACTTTAAAAACTTAAAGATAATAAAAAAGAATGTGTCAGTGAATTAAAGCATCGAGACAATATATCTAGACAATTTTTAAAATTAATTAATCCTTCTATAGACACTCAAGCCTCATTGCGCTTGATAACAACATGGGTGTTTGTTAGTTGTTCGGAATCCACGTTAAAGTGCAGGTTCTGATCTAATTAGCCCAAAGTGTGCAAAAAGCTAGCCGTAGAGGGATAAACCAAATCAAATCAAGCTTGATAACAAGACTAATAACGTATAAAAAAAATAACTAATAACTATAGCAAAATTAAGTAACAACTATAACAAAATTAACCGTGCATAAATTTCTCACTTTTATTGCTTTACGAATTATATGAATTTTTCTCACTTCCTTAATATAAATTTTAACATAATGTCATAAAAATTTGTTAAGGTCACATATAATTGATGCTGTTTTAAATAACTGTAAGTAGTACAAAGATTTTTTTTTTTTTTTTTTTTTTGCGTGCTTTTGTTAATAACATACGAAATACTAACTATAATGGATTGATTAATTTTTGAGAGTCTGTATAGTAAATGAAAAAGACTTCGAAGACTTGTATAATTATAAAAATTCCTATAATCTAAATATTATTCCTTTCCAGTTTCCAATTTTTAGATAGTATGCTTAATTAATCAATGGGAAAGTTTCTAATCAGATAATTGTGAAAACATACAATCTAAAAATCATTTCTTTCCAGTTTCCAATTCTTAGACAGTATGTTTAATCAATGGGAAAATTTACCAATAAGATAATTGTGAAAACATACAATCTAAAAATCATTTCTTTCCAGTTTCCAATTCTTAGACAGTATGTTTAATCCATGGGAAAATTTACCAATAAGATAATTGTGAAAACATACAATCTAAAAATCATTTTTTCCAGTCTCCAATTTTTAGACAGTATGTTTAATCAATGGGAAAAAAATAATTGTAGAAAAACATACAATCTAAAAATCATTTTTTCCAGTCTCCAATTCTTTTAGACAGTATGTTTAATCAATGGGAAAACAATAAGATAATTTGAAAAATACAATCTAAAAATCATTTCTTTCAGTCTCCAATTTTTCAGTATGTTTAATCAATGGGTTTACCAATAAGATAATTGTGAAAACATTAAACATCTAAAAATCATTTTTTCCAGTTTCCAATTTTTTAGATATCAATGGGAAAAGTTTCTCAATCAGATAATTGCGAAAACATACAATCTAAAAATCATTTCTTTCCAGTTTCCAATTTTTAGATAGTCTGCTTAATCAACGGGAAAGTTTCTCAATGAGATAATTGTGAAAACATACAATCTAAAATCGTTTCTTTCAGTTTCCAATTTTTAGACAGTATGTTTAATCAATGGGAAAATTTACCAATAAGATAATTGTGAAAACATACAATCTAAAAATCATTTCTTTCCAGTTTCCAATTTTTAGACAGTATGTTTAATCAATGGGGAAATTTACCAATAAGAAAATTGTGAAAACATACAATCTAAAACATCATTTCTTTCTGCAACACATTTAATATTACTAAAAAAAAAAGAATTATCAATACTTTCTAGTGATCCAAGCACTGATTTTTCCAATTTCAGGAAAACGATTGCATTTCCAAAACTTCAGTTGCCCCTCAGGCGCACAACAAGGATGTTACCACTGATCCCTTAAGATCATAATCTCCCCCACATCTCTCCAGAGCCTAAGCGGATTGGTGGAAAATATAGTTTCTCTTACTCCTCTAGACTACATTTTCAGTACTCTGAACTGCAATAACTATGAAATACTATATAAAGTATTATAAAAATAGTTAAAGAAATGAAAAAACCTACACATCTCATTTTTAGTGATAAATGTACGCCACAGTTTTGGCAAACACCCAGACGAAAGCTCGAAATAGTATATGTCTTGTAGATAGTTTCAAAAATATATTATATAAATGCATTTTATAGCACAGGAGGCTTTTAAGGAAATGAAATATAAATATTTTTCTAAAAATAAATAAATATATATTTTTTAAATTTGTGATATGTATACGTTAACGGTATAATATAATTGTATTACACTAATATAGTGTTGCTTACTGCTTATATATTTCAAATTATGTCAAAGCCTATTTTTACATAGATTTGAAAATCGCTGTTTATTCAACATTTAACATATATGAGATTAACTTGATGAGTGAAAATGAGATGAAAAGATGAAGAACATAAGTGAAAAAGGGGAAAAGAGCCATATAATGTCGCTGCAAAATCTGAAATTCTTATTATTGTAGCATACAAATTTATTGTATTCTTTTAAAGGCAGAAGTTTACATCAGAATTATATCTTTTCAAGGCAGAAGTTTATATCAGAATTATATATTTTTAAAGGTAGAATTTATATTCTTTTATTTTGTAGGGAAGATAAAAATCTTTTATATATATATATAAATATAAAAGATTTCTTATCTTTGAATTAACTTTTAATTAAAAAAATATTTTTTAAAGGACAGCGAAAGGTAAAAATAAATTTAAGTTTCCTTTTTTTAAAATTTGTCTTTAGCAAAATTTCAGTTGATTAAAAGACTTCACTAAAATGTTACACTAAACAGCAATAATAGAAAAAAAAAGGGTTCCCATAATTGTCAGAACACATCATAGAAGCTTGAAAAATATTGTCAAAATAAATAACGGACTTTAAATCTTTCACAAGAAATGATCCTCTTAATATAAATCTATTTTAGAATGCTGTTGAAAATGAAATTAACTTAGTACAATTTTTGAAATATTACACCTCACTATATTTTCCAATGTTCATTTAGATATATTCGCATAATTTCAGTTTATTTTCTAATATCTACTCTGACATAAAAATATAATGTCACAAAATTCAGAAATTCTTTTGAATTCGGACGCAAAATAAATCACCCAATGAAGAATTAAAACAAGTGAACCGCGGGGTAGGGTAAATTTCTTTAATATTTAATTTGAATTCAATAATAATGTAATAACGAAATAAATTTTGCAAAATCAGCTATTTGCATTGCTTAACGTGAATCTCCAATGGCAAATCAGTGACAATTATTTCTTAATTTAAATTAACGGATATGCATTCTGCATAGATGCATTAAATCAAAGTAAACAACTCAAATGCATATGCATATATGTATCAATGCATATCCAAAGATAAAAATTAAAGTTAAGTTCCTAAAATCCGGCTGAGGAAACTAAAAAAGATAACGAAATGTTAAGTATCAAGTTTTGTTTTTGTTTTTTCCTTCCTTTTCGCATTTTTTCGAAAACGTAAAAAATCGTGATGGAATGTCGCTGTATTTGTCTTAAAATAGCACAAAGTAGCACAAAAATAGTCATTTTAGTCCAAAATTAAAAACTGCTTTTCGACCGAGTTAACTAATAGTGTTCCGGAAAGATACAAGTATGGGATACGAATATACTCCGGGATAATACTCAGGATAAAATATTGAAAGATTTCAGTTCTTCATGAGTCACCAATTATATTTAGTATCTTAACCCTTAAAGTATCAAGTTTTTTTTTCTTCTTTTTTTTTTCCTTTTCCCAAATGTAGTTTCGTTTCCGAATTAAAAAAAAAAAAAAAAAAAAAAAAATCGAAAACATGAAATCGCGATAGAATATCGCCAGATGTACGATAGCACGACTCTTTGTCTTAACATAACACAAGGTATCCCAAAATACTAATTTTAATCCAGAATTAAAAACTACATATGGCACGAGTTAATAGTGTTCCGAAAAGATACAAATATGAGATACGAATATACTCGGGATAATACTCAGGATTAAATATTGAAAGACTCCAGTTCTTCATGAGTCACCAATTATATTTTCCCCCTAAACTTCAGAACTGAAACTTTCAGGCTAAACAAATCACTACTAAAGCATATAACAAGAAAAAGAAGCGTAACTGTTGAATGATTACCCAATACTTGCTCGGGGATCACCAAAACCAAATAGACAAATATCGTGTTGAAACTCATTTTTTTTTTATTTGTCCCTGCATGATTAAACACAACTCCAACGTGTTCCTCATTCCCCCCATCTCAACCGTTGATCAATCTTCCACAACTCAGAATCGCATTTTTTTATTCCCTGTCTCCCTCCCCTCGCTTTTGGCACATACGTGGTCACCTTCCTGTAGGCCCCCTCTGCTTCCCCAGGAAAAGGGAGGACACTTTTCATATTAGAAACTGGCCGATTCAGAAATCAGGAGTATTGATCCATGTAGTGGGGAAGGGAGAGGTCCCCAAGTTTTCCGGTATTAAATTTTCTCAGTTTATTCTTGTAGTGGAAGAGCGCCTGCAATATATTTTCCGAATAGAAAAATTCCTACTTTGTATTCCGTTAAGAGGGCTACAAAAGCATTTTTATCTTAAATTTGTATTCCAATCAACCGCATCCTTTTCAAACATTTCTCCAAATATAAAAATATTGAAGAAGCGTGTTGGCTTTTATATTGTAGTTTGCGATGAGTTCTAAAAATAGCAGAAGCAATCATTTTGGGAAAGGGAGGGTTAATAAAAAAATGTCTCTGGCGTTTTGATCGCTTTTGTTTTGGAGTCTAAAAGCGATATGAAATATATTATAAACAGATAATTAAATTATATAATTTTGTGAGTGAGAATAAATTTTGTGCATTTAAAAAAAAAAAAGTCACTTTGTTTCACACAAAAACTATTATTATATACAGTTTATTATTTAATACAATTCTTTAATTGTTCAGTATTGTTTTAGACAATTCTTCAATTGTTTTTAAAATTACATTGACAATTTCTTGTTTTGATCAGAAGTGTCGAATCTTTTGGCTCTTTCGAGTAGAATTCGAAGGGAATAAAATGTTTTGAGTTGCACCTATAATATGCTAATTCTAACCATAGCTACAATCATTTTGGGAAAGGAAGGTTACTAAAAAGATGTCTCTGGCGTTTTGATCGCTTTGTTTTGTAGTTAAAAAGAGATATGAAAATATTATAAATAGATAACTAAATTATATAATTTTGTTCATTTTAAAAATTGAACAAAATGTAAGTTTGTTTACACAAAAACTATTATTATGTATGCCAGCTTATTATTTAATACAGTTCTTCATTTGTTCAATATTATTTTATATAGTTCTTCAATAGTTTTTAAACTTACATTGATAATTTCAGGTTTTCATCAGAGCCAGAATCTTTTGGATTTTTCATGTAGAATTTGAAGGGTATAAAATGTTTTGAGTGGTACCTATAATATGCTAATTCTAACGATACCTATTAAGCAAAATATTTAATAAATATGTCCAATCTATGACCACGACTAATAATCAAAAATTTCACCATCGATTAAATTTTGACTTCACTTCGCTTAGAATTTTTTTAAAAAGTCATTGAACAGATCCGAAATTTTAATCACTAAAATTTGAAAATTTTAGAAAATAGCAGAAAATGTAGATAGGTAATTAAATAAAATCTTCATTAATTTAATTACTTGTTAATATATTCTTATGACTTAAAAATAAATAAATACATTAAAACTTGAATGTAAAAGAAGTTCACGTTTTCAAGTTGAACACATTCACCATAGAGCTGGACTGCGGAACTTGCTATTATTCACCGTGTTAGTAAATTAAATCCATACTCATATTAATAAATGGCCCAATAGATATGAAATTATAATTAGTATGTTTTATATTTTGTAATGTGAGGTCTCTTTTTAAATATAAATTAATTTCTGAAGATACGGCGTAAATAACAAAGCCAATAATAAAAAATTATTACATTTCAATGTATTTTTAAAATTTTTTAAGAACGGTGTTGTAAAAATGCATCATCGTTTTTGAAAGTAGGTCAAGTCAATCTTTCTTTATAATCTTTAGGAAGTTTTTAGTTTTTTTTATTGGAGTTCAAGTAAATGTTTAAATATTTAGGTAATAGTGCTCACACTTATTCAAAGTCTTCAAAATTAATTATGCCATTTTAAAAAATAATCTTTGACATTAAAAAATAATCATAGGAAGAAAAAAAAGATAAATACAAAAATATTTATTTAATGTTTATAGCATTCTGAATTAAATCAATCGTAGTTTTTAATCAGATGTAGATTCAAAATTCAGATTAATGATTTATTTAAAGAGATATTATTCAACACTAAAACTAATGCTTAGTTTAAATTACTTTTTATATTGCTTCTAGTATTTATTTATTTATTTATTTTTTTTTTTGATATCATGCGTCAAGATTATATATAAGTGTAAAAATGATGCAAATTCTTATTATCAATCCATTTATCCTTATTTAACACACACATTCTTAACATAACCAATAAAAAAAAAAAAAAAAAAAAAAAAAAACTTTTTATAAAATTTTTATTTTGTGCATTGTGCCATATTTATGGAGAAATTAAACCTTAGGAAACTTTTTGCATATATTATGAAAAATATTTAATTTAATACAAAAATTCTAAGCATATCAGGGAAAAAAGTTTTGTTATAAAAATTTTTAAAAACTGTTATTGAACTAGCAAAAACGCTTCTTCTTCAATACAAAATGAAAAATCAACAGGACTAGGCCCAGTAAATATTCTTTCTACGGAAACGTTCCTCTAATTGAGATCCTAAACTGTGGTAGCCAGTTTCACATATTCCTCCCCCAGATGAGAAGCACGTAAATACTTCTGTTGTTATCTGAAAGGGGCCCATTCGGGGACTACCAGCACCTTGAAAAACAAACGAAACTACAGGGGGAGATTCGGAATACTGTTTTGCAACATATTTATTTCCTTCTAGACTAGGAGGTCAGGTTTCAGCTTAGGTGCAAGTCATACATCCACGTTCAAAGTCTTCAGAAGATAATTATCCTCAAGACTGTTTCCATAAGACTACTTATTGGGTTGATGAGAAGCTAAAATGGGAAAATTCATTATTTGCTATATTTTTTTTTATCTTAAAATTTTTAAAAAACTTAACAAATTTTAAAAAGCAAACTCCACATTCAACAATTAATAACGAGAAACTTAATAAAAATAAAAATTAAGAATATCAAGAAGTATCAAAGAATAACTTTTCATTTCAATGAGTAAACTTTGATGTCCGACTCGTGGCCTGGCGGTGGCATGGATGTTGTGGGTGGTTCGGAATCATTAGCTGTAGGTCCCACGATCAATTAGCCTAAAGTGTTACTGAAATGACCGTAGAGCGGCACACCATATAAACCGACTCTTGGTTTAGTGTTAACGTGCTGTAGCGTGAATCTTTGCTTTTGCAGCAGCTTTGTCTTTTGCCCAATGAGGGTTAAAGTTCGAATCCGTTGAAGGCATCCGTTGCAGCAACTTATTTCAAAAAACGAGGAGTCTGGTAATTGGCGACTGTGACGGCTTATGTATAGGCTGAGTCTCTGTTAATAGTTGGGCTATTTGGTGGGAATTTTTTATTTTCTTCTATACAATGCAGGCTGTGAGGCCATTCATAGCTCTGGCCTTTGGTGCTCAGGTTCTGAACTCTGGCGGTGGCATGGATGTTTGTTAGTGGTATCCACTTTAAACTGTAGGTCCGGTCTGTTTGGTTCTCATGTGCACAAAATGACCGTAGAGCGACAAACCAAATCTATACAGTCAATGGAAATGGTGAGTTATCAAGCTAAAATTATAATCATTTTATTATGTTTAAAAAAAAGTTATAAAAAAAAAAGTAACAACGAATCAAATTAATTTTAAGATATTTCCAACACAACAGCAGCTTTTTAGTACATAACACAATGAATTTATTTGTCAGAAAGTGTCCCAAACTCAGAAAAAGATACTTAAAGAAGTTCGATCACCAAAACGGATATTTTGGAATCATGGCGCGTCAATAAATAGTCGTAAATAGCAAGGCGCAAATATTTTTCTTTCTTTTTTCTTACTGGAAGCTAGGTTAAAAATATCCCAGGCACTTCGAAAGGACTTTAAATCGAATTCGACAGTGACTTTTAGATGAAATTTTTAAGGCAAAGGATTCTTATTTTTTACTTTTATCCTTGAAAAACAAGTTAGAAAGGAGAGGTGCCGGTTTTTAAAAAAGAAATAGCGAGCGCTTTCTATTTTGGTTTCTATGGCAACCCGGATAGTGTAGTGACCTCATGGAAGTCCGTGATATACGCCCGACGGAAGGCCCTGCTGGGTTTTTAGTGCACCACCCGTGTATGTTCTGCTCAAAGTTGCCAAGGAAACGAGATTTGAATCACGATAAAATAAAAATATCGGATTTAATATTTGAAAAATTTTAATCTTAAGATGCGAAAATTACATTTCATTGAAAATTGCAGAAGTTGCAAATTTTGCAATTGTTTTGCAAAAAACTATGAAACTTTAAAATAATTGCAATTGATGATAACCCACCACATAATAAATTAATATAGCTGGAATTATTACTTTTATTTTTAACCTTTGAGCTTTTGGTTCTGAATTTTATTGAGATACCTTTTGATTTAATCTTAAGATGAAAATTGCACATTCCATTGAAAATGGCAGAAGTTGCAAATTTTGCAATTGTTTGCAAAAAACATGAAACTTTAAAATAATTGCATTGATGATAACTCACCCTTAATACAAAATATTTGAAAAATTTATCTTAAGACTTTGGGCTTCTGAAAAATGAGATGCAGTTCTGAATTTTAATCATCATTAAAAATATAGGACTTAATAGAAAAATTTTAAATGAGAAAATTGCACATTCCATTGAAAATGGCAGAAGTTGCAAAAATTATTTCGAAAAATCCATTGAAAATGGCAGAAGTTGCAAATTTTGCAATTGTTTTGCAAAAAAAAACTACGAATCTTTAAAATAATTGCAATTGATGATTATCTACCCTTAATAAAATAATATCGCTGATATTTTTGTTAAATTATATTTTAACCTTTTGAGCTCTGAATTTTAAACACGATAAAATAAAAATATCGGATTTAACATTTGAAATATTTTTTAATCTTAAGATGAGAAAATTACGCATTCCATTGTAAATGGCAAAACAATTGCCAAAAATAACTATGAAACTTTTAAAATAATTGTACTTGATTATAATCTACCCTTAATAAATTAATTTGAATAATTAAATTATTTTAATCTTTTTGAGTTCCGAATTTTATTCAGATACTTTTCAGCTAAAACTGAGCAAGCACCAAAGATTTACTCATATAAAGGAATTGAAAATTTAATTAGTTTTTCATTTCTCAAAATGTGCTTGCAATTTTATTATAAAATCACTCCCTAGCAAAAGAGTAGCATAATTAAAAATCAACCAATTTATAATTCATTTCATAACTGGTTTGAAAGTTTTCTTAACTGGTTACATAAACAAGAAACATTCGCTAAAGCAGTTACTGAATGAATTATTAAATTGCATTTCGATTTTAATGATAATGCACTTGAACTTTATCTTATTTCTTTTGCCTCTTATCAGTTTGAAAGTTTTTAATTTGAGGCATTTTTTTTTGCAAAATTAAGGGAAATAATTAATTAGTTCAGTTTTACAATAACTACAAAAAAGGATAACTATTATGACCTTTTAAGGGAAAGCTCGATTTGAATTTCAAAGAATTAAAAGCTAATTTTTTCCTTGTAAATGCATTCATATTTCCCAATATCGCCATAGTAGGATGGATACTGACTTCTTATTAATTCAGTTGCATCATTAGCAATATAAAATGGAGGGGAAAATATGCTGCATGCCTTATTATTAAACTCTAGTATTAGCATGTGTATAAGTTTTTACTTAAGGAGATCTTACTAGCAAAAGCATTTATTTCTTTTATAATTTCAAATTATTCTAAAATTACATTATTGGCATATTTATTATATGACATGGAAGAAGCTTGAGCACCTTAGATGAAGGTCAATGATAACATTGAAGCAGTTCAAGTTTGTTGCAGAATCACCTTATCGTGAGTCGCATTCGAACAACTTGGCTTTCCGGAAGATTCATTGAGCAAATGGTAACTTGAAGCAGCCATTGCTACAAGCATCTTTTCACAGCAAATGTCCTACATGTTACTGGTGGCAGCGTACGTCATGTGCTCCGTATGACCAGCCAGTTAGAAGTTAGTAATAAGGTCTCGGTAACGTTGTAATAGCGTTATTTCTTTGAGTTTCCAGGTGATGATTACAACGCCTACAACCAAAAATACAGTTCGCAATTGTTGCTGCTTAATACGATGCTAAATACATAGATAAAAGCGTGCTCGATGTGCTTGATATCTGTTTTGCTATGAAAAATTAATCATTTGCATCTTGATATAAAGAAATCTGCAAAATTTCTGATATAATCTGATTTTGTGTGTATGTGTGTGCAAAAGTTGTAGTAGTATCAGAAATCAAAAGCACGTCCAAGAATAAATGTTATCCTGTCCCCCTCAAAAAAAGAAATGTTTCTTATTACTTTCTATTCATTTGCCAAGGAGCAATAAGTATGTACAATAACGTAAAGGTTATATTGAGATAAGCGTGCTTGGAATATTTTGATAAAAACGACTTCGTGCCGCGCCAGAATACGCTTCCTTTATCACTAGTTGCATAGTAATAAATTTGTCTAACATTAATCCAAATAAGAATCCCAAATTTAATCCATGATTTCTTATAACACTGAGAGATATCATATATGGGGAAAATTTAAGTTAAGAATTAAGTTAAAGAATTAAGAATTTTCTTGTATTCTATGGCTTGTCCATAAAAATGTGTGTGAATAGCATCATACATTAAAAAGTACATACCAAATGAAATATGTAAAATACTAAAGGAAAACAAGGTGAAAAGGTTACCTAGTTTTATTCTGAAACTATACACTTACTGTCAGATATGCATTTCAATACATTGTAAATATGTCCAGGCTAAAGAATTTTAGGTTGTACCTGGTAATTATGGGTAGGATGTACTATGTCCCGTTGAACTATCTATTTAATAATTTAAAAATATTCTATGTAGCTGAAGTGAGTATCCAGAATTGCAGAGAACTTGAAAGCTGTGTAAATTTGATATATTTAAGATTTAGTTTTCAGTGAAATAACTCTAATACAACTTTATACTTACTAAATTCTAGAACATTGTTAAACACTTTTTGGGCACAAGATGCCTAAGCATTTCTCTGAGACACTGGGTGTCTTTAAAAGCATGTCAAACATCAGTTTAGAGTATCAGAAATATACTCTACGTTTGCTCAGAGATAGTTCATAGGTCCCTATTGACCCTCGGTACATGGGAGTACTTATATCAAATTCGGTGGAATTTCTAAAATGTTAGCAAACTTGATTTTCGAATACAGAAGAGGAAGTTATTTTTATCCTGCACAAAAATACTTCTTTTGGTTTATGTATAAATGTATAACTTTCAAAAGGTCTTTTCCCCCATAGATTCAGAAATTTTATTTTCATGAACATTGAAAATTTCAATAAAAGGTGAATAGATAGTATAGTATCTGTAGATTTGTATTCATAGAATGATTCATTCTTTTTGAGGAAACAAAGGCATGAACGTTTTGCAATGCTTTTAAAAAAAAAAAAAAGATTTGAAACTCTGCTTCCCACCTTAATTTTCATCTAGACTACTGCTGAGAGTTGCGGAATCAGTTTAAAACATACCTTAAACTTTGAAAAATTTTAAGGATTTTTTGTACATAAAAATTATAACTTCATTTTGCATCTTCTTATTGCCCATTATTTTAAATTTCTTCAATAAATTTAGTTCTATTGAAATCCTATGAAAATATAATTACTACTTTCACTAATAATATAATTACTTAATAATATTTACTTAATCCATTAATATAAAAAGTTTCAGGTTACAATAATCATATTATTTGCAGAACTTTTGATTTCCTCTCTTTCAAGACGAACAATAAGTACAAAATTTGCAACTTTTGATGTTGTTCTGCAACAATGAATTATTTTAATAAATTATTTTTTTGGAAATTTAAAAAAAAAAAAATTAATTTGATAACAATAGATTTGGTTTGTCGTTCTACTGTCATTTTATGCACACTTTAGACTAATTAGACCAAGACCTACAGTTTAATGTGGATTCCGAAACACCAACAAACATCCATACCACCGCCAGAATCCAAATCTGAAGCCCGTGGTACCAAAACCGAGCGCTAGCCAAGTGGCCATCAGGCTGCTAATAACAATATAGTGCAAAGAACAAACTATCTTGTTTTCATGTCCTATTCACATATTGTAATTTTTTCATACTAAAGAAAGTGCACAAACACCACATCATTAATTTATTCCAGTTTATATCGTACATCACAGACACAAATTTGGTTGATGATTTATTAGTGATTTAATGTATACAGTTTTCAAGTAATATTATAGTGACTGAACCACATAAATAGTGTTGGTTTTTCTAATAGCTTCAAAATAATGGGTTGTGGTCAATAATGTGGTGTTTATCATAACAAATATTGCCTTTAGAACACATTCATTCTTGTGTTTTTTTCTTTTTTTCTCTTAGTAAAATCTATTTTGGGACCTTAGAATTTAGAGATAGTTTCAGATAACTTTGCTTGTCCTTATGCGAAAGGAAGGAATTGCCATTAAACGACGCTTTGTCCTTTTTCTGCTGATAAAATATATTTGGGTCATTAACCTTAACTGCTTGAATGGGACCTACTCTACCTAGGTGGAGGATTTATAGTCATCCATAATTTTTCAGAAGGTTGTTACACAACACTTCTGATTTTATTTTCTGATGACCCAAGAGAAAGAAAAGAGGAATGTGCTTTATATTGCTTAAACAGAGAAACTTCTCAGTAGTAAAATTTTTCTTAACTGACGTAAGGCATGAAGAGTAAAAAGGGAATTAGATAAAAATTTGCAAATTGAAATCAATTTAGAAGAGATTAAGTAAAATTATAATTTTGGAGTATATTATTATAATGATATGCATAAAATTAATATTGATCATCCCAAAATGCATTTTTGCAAAGCATGTTGGATATGCTATCAGATATATATTCCAAATATTTAAACACATCTGTATGATACTTCTTTAGAAGTAAATTTTGATAATATTTATACAAAAATTTTTGTATAAATATTTTATTTGCTCGAAAATAATTATCTTGTTAATTGAGCTTTTCAAATGATGAAGGTAAATAGCAATTCACAAACGCAAGTCTTTAATTTAAAACATTTAATAATCCTAATAAAACACCACTCAGTAAAATTCCCAATAATACACCACCTCAAGTAGAAGACACCCTGTTAATTTTAATTTAATTAAAATTTCTCTTTCACTCTTGAAAATACTGATCCTTTTCATTCAAATTCGCATTATTATTATATATATATTTTTTTTACAAAAATGTATTTATTTTGGAGAATTTTATTTTTTTATATATTGATATGGCTTTTTGCTATTTTGTATGCACTTAGTTAAATTAGAAAGTTTCATTTTTCAATGAAAAATTCCAATTTCATAAAAGCAGGGATTTTTGGGGATTTTACAACAATATTTATAAGCAAAAATGTTTTTTTTAAAAGATAAGAAGTGAAATATCCAATAAAAATTTAAAAAATATATTTCTAAAACATTTGGCGAGATGAAATATTTACATAACAGTTACTGATAGTTTATTTTATTTCATAAAAGACATATAATGTTTATCGAATTAAAAAGAATAATCTGTCTGAAATCTGTTTTTGAAAACGACAGATAAGAAAAAGATGACGACTAATAATTACATATTATTTTTGAAGATACAAGAAATATAAAAAAATACTAATTAAAATGTTCTTAAAATATACTTTTATTTTAAGATATCAAATAAATAAGTTTGAGACATTAATAAATGTATAGATAAAAACTTAATGTACAACAAATTCTAATTTTCTAATAAAATATACAAGGCAATGCAAACACTTAAAAACATTTTACAAGAAAATAATAATTCTTAAAAGTAGTTTAAATACATGAAAAAAAAAAAAACTGGTTATCCCTAAAAGTAAAGCCTATTATATTAGACAGGTCTAGTTACGGAATTATGCGAATTATGTAATATGCAATGAGTCAAACGAGTCTTTTGAATGATTCTGCTCCGCCCTTTGAATGAAGAAACTATGAAAAAAACTATTTCCTCTTGAAACGTTTTAGACATTAATAAAAGTATTGATAAAAATTTAATGTATAACAAATTCTAATTTGCTAACAAAATATACAAGACAATGCAAACATTTAAAAAAAATTTTTCGAGAAAATATTAATTCCTAAAAGTAGTTTAAATACGTCAAAATAATCTGGAAATTGTTTATATCTAAAAGTAAAACCTATTATACTAGACTGGTCTAGTTACGGAATTATGCGAATTATGTAATATGCAATGAGTCAAACGAGTCTGTGAATGATTCTGCTCCGCCTTTGAATGAAGAAACTATGAAAAACTATTTCCTCTTGAAACGTTTTAGACATTAATAAAAGTATTGATAAAAACTTAATGTATAACAAATTCTAATTTGCTAACAAAATATACAAGACAATGCAAACATTTAAAAAAATTTTCGAGAAAAATATTAATTCCTAAAAGTAGTTTAAATACGTCAAAATAATCTGGAAATTGTTTATATCTAAAAGTAAAACCTATTATACTAGACTGGTCTAGTTACGGAATTATGCGAATTATGTAATATGCAATGAGTGAAACTAGTCTATGAATGATTCTGCTCCGCCTTTGAATGAAGAAACTATGAAAAAAACTATTTCCTCTTGAAACGTTTTAGACATTAATAAAAGTATTGATAAAAACTTAATGTATAACAAATTCTAATTTGCTAACAAAATATACAAGACAATGCAAACATTTAAAAAAATTTTCGAGAAAATATTAATTCCTAAAAGTAGTTTAAATACGTCAAAATAATCTGGAAATTGTTTATATCTAAAAGTAAAACCTATTATACTAGACTGGTCTAGTTACGGAATTATGCGAATTATGTAATATGCAATGAGTGAAACTAGTCTATGAATGATTCTGCTCCGCCTTTGAATGAAGAAACTATGAAAAAACTATTTCCTCTTGAAACGTTTTAGACATTAATAAAAGTATTGATAAAAATTTAATGTATAACAAATTCTAATTTGCTAACAAAATATACAAGACAATGCAAACATTTAAAAAAATTTTCGAGAAAATATTAATTCCTAAAAGTAGTTTAAATACGTCAAAATAATCTGGAAATTGTTTATATCTAAAAGTAAAACCTATTATACTAGACTGGTCTAGTTACGGAATTATGCGAATTATGTAATATGCAATGAGTCAAACGAGTCTGTGAATGATTCTGCTCCGCCTTTGAATGAAGAAACTATGAAAAATTATTTCCTCTTGAAACGTTTTAGACATTAATAAAAGTATTGATAAAAACTTAATGTATAACAAATTCTAATTTGCTAACAAAATATACAAGACAATGCAAACATTTAAAAAAAAATTTTCAAGAAAATATTAATTCTAAAAGTAGTTTAAATACGTCAAAATAATCTGGAAATTGTTTATATCTAAAAGTAAAACCTATTATACTAGACTGGTCTACGGAATTATGCGAATTATGTAATATGCAATGTGTCAAACGAGTCTGTGAATGATTCTGCTCCGCCTTTGAATGAAGAAACTATGAAAAACTATTTCCTCTTGAAACGTTTTAGACATTAATAAAAGTATTGATAAAAACTTAATGTATAACAAATTCTAATTTGCTAACAAAATATACAAGACAATGCAAACATTTAAAAAAATTTTTCGAGAAAATATTAATTCTAAAAGTAGTTTAAATACGTCAAAATAATCTGGAAATTGTTTATATCTAAAAGTAAAACCTATTATACTAGACTGGTCTAGTTACGGAATTATGCGAATTATGTAATATGCAATGAGTGAAACTAGTCTATGAATGATTCTGCTTCGCCTTTGGCTGAAGAAACTATAAAAAGAAAAAGAAAACTATTTCCTCTCGGAACGGATAGAAAACAATTTCCTTATTTACTCTGTTCGCCTGGAAATAATTTCTGTCCACTTTTTCCAACGGAAGACGAAAGAAGAGAAGAAAGAAAAAAAAAAATTGCAATAACTGAATCAACTCTTAAAAAGTCGGCATGCATTTTATTTCGATGATGCTATGCTCGGATCTCTAAGTGCAGCATCCCGTTGCAGCTGAATAAAGAAATGATGGAAAACTTAGAGAAAGAAGACCTTGAAGAGATAACTTTTGTCTCTTTTCGTCCACGGGACAGTAGGATTCAGCTCATCGATTCCACTTACTGCACATGCGCATCGTCTTTGCAACACGTGGGACTAGGCGGTTGCGCTCGTATTGGCGTCCGACACAGCTTAAAGAACATAGCGAGGCCATCTTTAATTCACCTGTGCTACAGTACACACAGGGATTCTGCACCTACCACCACCATCTACCTGTACCTTGCTCGCTACCTTCATAACATGAGAAACCGGAGCAATTCCGACAAGACGCGCACAGAAAAGTCGTGCTTTGTACACTTTAAAGATGAGTGCGCGACTTTGCAAGTTGAACGGGAAGCGAAAAAGCTGCGCATCTAGATTTGCCAGGTCTTTTTTTTTTTTTTTTTTTTTTTTTTTACCCCTCCTTCACTCCACCCATCAAAATTCTTGTTCTTGTAATCAGAGCTAGCCACTTTAATTAATTTGATCGGATAGATCTTTTTTTTTTTTTTTTTTAAGTCTTTTGAAGAATACGAAAATTAAGCGGGGGACCATTAAAAACAAATTTCTAATTAATTTGAAGGGGCTAGCTACATCGAAACGCTGAAATTAACTTAATTAAATTAAGAATTAGGTTGATTAAAATGATGCAACTATTTAATTGCTTTGAATAGCATAGCAAGGAGTTTGACAGAAAATTAGAGATTAATTTTTAATAGACCGTGTAATATATCAGATATGAAGGGCTTATTAAATTCTTGTTTCAGATGGGTAATGGCTTATTCAATTATAGAAGGACGATGCATATTTGAGTTTCGTATCACTAATTTACATGCATATAAAAGTGACTTATTATTGCTTATCTGATACGAAAAGGCTATAAATTTTACCAGAAAGAATACCAACTTTAATACATGCAAACCAATGTATTCATTGTTATTAAAGCATTTATCAGCAGCAAGCAAGTTTGCATTAAGGTAATTTGCTGCATTGTAATAAAATGCCCATTTTTTTTATTCTGCATTTTGAAAAATATAACTGTTCACATAAGCATTAAACATCGCTATATTTTTTAGATTCTTAGTTCTTACATTTACCATAAGGTATACTGAAATATAATAACGATTTTGTTAATTAATGAAAAAATGCAATGAGTTCTACATTTTTGTTTCCATAATTCCATTAGATCTTGTATAAATAAACATACTTCATTAAATGCATTAATAATTTAACCATTTTAATATACAATTTCAATAATATCATTGTAATTACTAGAAATGTAATCACCTAAAGATGGATAATGTATTAAAAAAATAATGGTATTAAAATATCTTTGAATTCAGATTAAAATATGAATTTAAAATCATTAAGTGTTAAACTCAATTTATCAATATAAGCGTAAAAAATAGTCAGAATAAGAATTACTTAAAGCTAATAGAAAAATTGAAACATTTTTTAAAAAATACATTTGTTTCACAAAAGATGAATTATTATGACAGAATAGGATGCACATAAAATTGAAATATGGAATGCTTTTTAGAATTTTTTGTCTGAATTGTTTTTTTTTTATGAATTTTTTTAAACTCAATTTCAATCGATATTTTCCCTCGATGAATCTCAATTTCAATCTTTTTCACCAACTCAAAAAAATGAAAACTTTCTAATTGAGGAGCAAACTTGTAACAAAAATAAAATCATTGAATCCATGTTTGCAATTCCCATTTTTCTTTATATATATTTATTCAATTTTTTTGCAAGTTTCAAATAACACTCATATGTAAACCTGAAAATTTTTCAAGAGACGTTTTGTTAAAATTATGAATTAACATCTTCAATTTGGCCATCACATCTTCAGCATCAATTGGAATTCAAACATTTCATTTCTGCTACCGATTGCGCATCATGACGTTTGACTCAAGTCGTGATCAATCAAAAATGAAAGATGCATAGAATGCTTTTTTTTTTTGGATCGATTTTGATGCGATTGCATAATGCGTTGAATATTTACTCCTTGGATTCTCTCTGAATTTTTATTATTCTCTGAATATTGATTTGTATTTTTTTCTTTTACAGCTAAACGTATCAAAATCAATTATTGAATTCAGTGAATTCTGGTAATGACCCATGACATTTGCTAATCTAGATATAATCTGAATTCGATTAATTAAATTAAATTTTAATTCGATTAAATTTAAAAATTTGTCATTAAAATATTGACTGAAAATGTTTTCTTTGAAGTTATCCAATTCCTTCTATTAGCTCACACTCTCCTTATATACATCTTGTTCAAATTTTCAATCGTTAATAAAATACTTTTATTCATCCACTCAAGTTCAAATACATTTTTTTAAACTTATAGTGGATGACACTTGGTGTTAATACATTTTTTTAAATATTAATTCATTAATTAAATTTAATTAATTTTTAATACTTTAAATAGAGTTTTAGCAGTTTGTCAAGAAAATTGAAATCAACATGCAGTAGCTCAATCGGTAAAATGCAAGGATTTCAGTATTTTTCGCGTGAAGGTGAAGAATACGAGCTCAATTCTTGCGAAAATCAATACAATTTTTATTTAAGTAGACTTTTATCGAAATGATTTTCGAGACGGAGAGAGAGAGTTAGCAGTTGTGGCTTGGTGGTTAGAATGAAGGATTTTTCTCAAAAAATAAAATTGAAGAAATTTTATTTTGCCACTTAATATTATGATTCTGTCATATGTATATGCATATTTATATTAATTGTAATTATTTGATAAAAATTAACTACAATAAAATTTTTCTTTGTTGACCTAAGTAGGAATTGACTTTAAAATTTTTTTTTTTATATTACTTGTTTGTTTTTTCATTAACATAGCAATTTTGTAAAAATATTCAAAAATTAGTTTAAATTCTATATATACAAATAAAATCTCAAAAAAAAATTTTATTAAATAATATTAAAAAGTGAAAAGAAAAAAAAAGAAAAAAATATAATTATACCTTATAATTCATTTCTTTCAAAAATAAACTTGTTAACAGTATTCCAAAAGATAATAAAATAAATATTTATTGCAATAAAATATGTATGCTAATTAATAATTTTTTAATATATTTAATATTGTATATAAAGATTTAGATGCATTTTACAAAACATTGCAGGCTTTCAATGAAAGAGCATTTTACAAAACATTGTCCCATTTCAATTAAATTCCGAATTGCTGCTATTTTTTAAAAACATTTTCCTACTTGCATCTTAATGTTGTTAAAATAGATGTTACTTTTTTTTATTTGTCAAATGATTAATTTTAACTTTCGGACTATAAAATAGTAAAATTTAAATATTAAAAATGTCGAATAAAGATCTTTTTTATTAAATAAAAACAGAAAAATTTTAATGTAATGAAGCTTATTTATAAAAATTAATCAATTTTTTTTTATCTGCTTATCAAGTTTTTATAAATTTCGAATCGTTTTAAAAATTAAATAAAAACTATGTTTAACTACTTAAGTTACTACATGATAAAATTCTCCTATTGAACAATATACAATAAAAAAAGAAGTATGTTAAGTATTATAGAAAATACAAAATCATTTTGTTTGAAATGTTAAAATTTTCAAATTTTAAATATACTTTTCTCTAAGCAAATAATGTTTGCCTCAAAAAAAAAAAATATCAAGAAATTTGCAAGTTTATTCTTTCTTAATTTACTAAAAATTATTTTTAAACAATACATATTGCTAACAGAATTTTAGTATTTCTTTCCCCATCACAAACTTTATAAATGATGCATGCAATTTCTCTACAAATCCTTCCAAAAGTTAAGAAATTCTTAGATTTTGAAAGTTGCAGTTAAATTGATTTTCATAGATGTAAAACAAAAGACTACACGTAGCCTAAATACAGTCCCACTACTAAGTTCAGAGCTCAACGAACTTGCCAATGTTAGCGAAGAATCAGAACTGGAGGTTTGAGACCAAGCGCCAAGCCATCTTTACAAATCCGGATTAAATCAGAAATTAAGTAGCTGCTTAAACTGCTTGCTGTTGTGTAATCTGGCTAATATAAAAAATAACTTGTCATATTTTTCTATTATTTTCTAGTTTATGCAAAATGGATGCTTGCATCACTTTTTAATGATTAAAATTTTGCACCTAAATTTCATGCGTTTCAATAACTTCCCCCTTTTCAATAAATTCTCCAAAGTTTTAAAAATTAACTTCAAAATTCTTTGCAATCAACTGTAAAAAATGCTTTTGAACATGAAAAATTGCTTAATGCTTTTTAGTTGCTACATACATAAGTAAAAATGTATTCTAATTTTTATATAATTGTAGACATGCACATTATTGCTGAATTAAAGCCTTAATATTTCTTCTTTTCACAAATATCTTAATTTAACAACTTCTGCAGAATATAAGTAAATGATTATAATTAAAACTGGTTTTATAAGTTAGTTCATGTATAATTTATCTATTAATATCTATGTATTGTATGATAGCTTTTTTTTATTGTGTCACAAATTTTTGCATTAGATGAAACTAAGATTTAATGCTTTAGTTTATTAAAATAATTAATTAGTGTTTAACTATATTAAGATACTGAGAAAACTAAAAGGATATAAGGTACCAAATTTGGCCCTTTTTTAAAATGCATTTAAATGTGGTGAAATTGAGTTTTGCATTAAACGTGTGTTACAAAAACAAATCATTTTCTGTCGATTAGTTAAAATATTAATATTTAAAATTCTTGATAAAAAAATTTTAGAAAGCGATTTATTAATTAAAAAAAAAAAAAAATCAAGCGTTTTACCAAATGTAATTATTTTTATTTGAAAAATTGGATTATATTAGTAAAAACTCGAATTTAATTAAATTATACTTGCAAGTTCATACTATAAACAATAAAAATAACAGATAATAAACAGCCAAAAAAAATAATTCTAAAAGTCTATTTCTATGATAAGATTTTTTTACCTTAATAATTTATTATTAATTGAATATGTATTTAAAATTGAAATTTTGCACATCATTGCGTTAACATTTTTCTTCCAAAAATATTTTAAAAATGCATTGATAAATTCGATAGTAATACAATAAACTTAATACAGTAACTTTCTTAAATCTAGAGTGATTTAATAACAAATTGAAATTGATATAATTTGATACCAAACGTATGCAATGATATTCAACAAACTTAAAATCTAAAAAATATTACAAAAAATTTTTTGCATCACCATTATTTTAACACATTCATTGATCATTATATGAAAATGTCAGTATAAAATATTTATGTAGCAACAGTGTTGTTTCATGCATAATCGTATCTTATTTAACTATACAGATCGCCAGCACAAGTTCATCTCCAAACTATTTTTCGAAATATTTACAAGAGCTCACTTAATAAATGACATCTAGGCTGCAAATAACCTTGATTTATAAGAGCTAAAAATAAACAAGCCAAAAAATAGGGCTTCCTTTTTACCGTATTTAATAAAACGTTTTAGTTTTAAGTCTCGAAAATCCTGCTACTCGGAATAGTAGCACACTTGTTGAATGCTGTGACTATTAGCGGTTGAAACTCAACTTCTGAAATCATTCCTCCTCCCATGATAATTTCATTTGGGTAGCTGCAGGCAAGATGAAATATGTCTTCGCTTTACTATATAAATTATGATAACGCAAATTACCCAGAGATTATTTTGCTTTTCAGAAAATATATTTACTTGGCTTCCCTTATGGGATGTTCATGTATAACAAAATGAATTCGTTTTGCTATCCGATGCAATGAATTTTCTTGCAAGATGTTCAAAATCAAACACCATAAAATGCTTTTTTTTTTGTTAATCTTCGGGTTTGTTTAGGGTTAAAAAATATTGATTTTTTTAAATGCAAAATTTCCGAATTTATTTACGTTTCATGCATAAAGAATCGATATTATTATCAAGCACCATTTAGTTTAAGATACGTTAGAGATAATACTGTAGATAAACAAAAATGTTGGCACGAATAAATGTGACATTTTTCCAAAAATTTTGAGTTAAGCAAAAAATGAAACGTACTTATGCTGGAATAGAAGATGCCTAAATTAAAATGCAAATAAAAGATTTAGCACTTACTGGAATTTTGGAACATGGAATATATAGAACTTGGTCCGAGGATTTGGCACTAGAGGAATAACCAGCTGGAGGGCCGATTCGAAAGCCTTTGGCCTTCACCCAAAACCGGAATTTTGAATTTTCGGCATTGGTTTGCTCCTCACCCCTGAGAATCTTCAAGATTCTGTTATACTTCTTTTTGGTGACTGTCTTTGTCTTGGCACTGTCGCCGTACGTCTTCAGGGCCCACGTTTGGAAAGACTCGTACATTTCGGTTTTGGAAGAAGTCATGTTGGGTGAACTTGCTGGACTTGAGTGACCACTGGGCGATGGGGTGGTGGAACGGGATGACGAGGACTGAGTGAAAGATTCTGCTGCTGCAGCTAAAGCAGCTGCATGTCTTGTATTAGGTCTCTTTTTCTCCATGCAAGGTACGTCGTCCCAAAGGCCACAACCTTCAATAATACAGCAGAAGAACGGCGAACACCTTAAGCTAGACAACCATTTTATTTTTTATTATCGAAAAAATTCTGTTCTAGCTATTGTCATGGAAAGCTGCACTGGACTGGTTGTCGTTAGGAGCTGTAAGACGTCAAAGAAATTGGCTGCATTGTCTTGCACAAGTCCATAGAGAAGAGATCGAAGAAACTCGAGCACGGGACCTTCCTATCGGCGCAGCCTGCTGTATGACGGCCCGTTCGCTGCGCGCGCCGACCGAAGAATGGGAGTAGGACCCAATTGCTCTGAGGCACGATAGACGGCGTTTGAGGGGGGGTATATCTAAAGCCGGCCGCACCGCGCGACTCTCCTACAAATTATTACGATTTTTTTTTTTTCTCTCTTTCTCTTTCGCTCTCTATCCAGCCAACAGCGTCAGATTTTTAAGTGCGCGTGTGTTTCGGTTAGGCCACAGTGGAAACTGATAAAATGCATTTCGCAGTCCTGCGTCCCTACATTTGAGATTTTTTTTTTTATTTCGTTAATACGAAGATGCTTTTATAATGCATATTGTTGGTTTTTTTTTTTTTTCCTCCCTTAAAAATATCATTTTATTTTGTAAATTTTTTTTTATTTTTTATCATTTAAAAATGATAAATATTGTAAATTTAATTATTTTGTAAATTTTTTTAAATTTTTTATCCCGATTATGATTTTGATCATTTTTTACGAAAATAAATATGTTGTTTCTGATTTCCTATCGACATTCGCCGAAAACTAATTAAATAGTAGTAATAATTGTGTTTTAGTTAGGCCACAGTGGGAACTGATAAAATGGATTTCGCAGTCCTGCGTCCTACATTTGAGATTTTTTTTTTTTTACATATCTCGTTAATTCGAAGGTGCTTTTATAATGCATAATGTTGAGGGGTTTTTTCTCTCTTAAAAATATCGTTTTATTTTGTAATTTTTTAAATTTTTTTATACTGATTAAATATTTATTAAAATTAATTATTATCGTTAGTAATAATTGTGTTTTAGTTAGGCCACAGTGGCAACTGATAAAATGGATTTCGCAGTCCTGCGTCCTACATTTGAGATTTTTTTTTTTTTACATATCTCGTTAATTCGAAGGTGCTTTTATAATGCATAATGTTGAGGGGTTTTTTTCTCTTAAAAATATCGTTTTATTTTGTAATTTTTAAATTTTTTATACTGATTAAATATTTATTAAAATTAATTATTATCGTTAGTAATAATTTGTGTTTTAGTTAGGCCACAGTGGCAACTGATAAATGGATTTCGCAGTCCTGCGTCCTACATTTGAGATTTTTTTACATATCTCGTTAATTCGAAGGTGCTTTTATAATGCATAATGTTGAGGGGTTTTTTTTCTCTTAAAAATATCGTTTTATTTTGTAATTTTTAAATTTTTTATACTGATTAAATATTTATTAAAATTAATTATTATCGTTAGTAATAATTGTGTTTAAGTTAGGCCACAGTGGAAACTGATAAAATGGATTTCGCAGTCCTGCGTCCTACATTTGAGATTTTTTTTATTTCGTTAATACGAAAGTTGTGCAATATATAATGCATATTGTTGGCTTCTATAGTGCTTTTATATAGTTTTTTTCCCCTCTTAAAAATATCATTTTATTTTGCAATTTTTTTTTTTTTTAATTTTTTATCCTGATTACGATTTTGATAATTTGTTTACGAAAATAAGTATGTTTTTCGATTTCTTACCGAAATTCACCGTAAACTAATTAAATATTTATTAAAAATAATTATTATGGTTAGTAATAATTGTGTTTTAGTTGGACCAGAGTGGAGACTGATAAAATGAAGTTCGCAGTCCTGCGTCCTACATTTGAGATTCTTTTTTATATCATAATACTTCATGAACATCCTACATTTGAATTATTTTTTATTTGGTATCACTTTCGTAATACTCCATGAACTTCATGTATTCGGGCGTTCCCATCAAAGCATGAATCTTCCGTATTCAATACTATAGTTTAAAAATAAGAAAAAAATTATATTAAAACGTATTTATAAAATTTTTAACATATAGGATTAAAGGTGGGATTTGGGTTTGTAATTTTAATAAGAAAAAAATGAAAAAAAAAATTATTTTTAGTTAATTAATTTAATTGATGTACAATTTTTTTTCCAACCTTTATATGAAGGATTTTTGATATGATTTATGATGAACTATTTTTATTTTCACTTTCTAATTTGGGATAAAATTAAAGGCATTGCGTTTCAAATGCATAGTAGTGAAAACTATTGAAAGCAATCCCAAATTCCCCTATTTGGGCTTTTTTTGTTTTCACGTGTGATGCTGGTAGTAACCCATTTACATCATTAACGTAACTACTCTTGCATCCATTATCTGTAAACGATCGTTTGCAGCATTAATGCATGTATGAGCTTCATGTATTCGGCCATTCCCATCAAAGCATGGATCTTCCGTATCCAATATTATACTTTAAAAATAAGTTAAAAAATTATATTAAAACGTATTTATAAAATTCTTAACTTGCTGGATTAAAGGTGGGATTTGAGTTTTTGTAATTTTAATAAGAAAAAAATTTTTTAAAATAATTTTTCATTTTTAGTTAATTATTTATTTAATTGATATAGTATTTTTACGAATTTATTGTGAAGGATTTTGATATGATTTGCATATTATTATTTTTCACAAAATTAAATTAAAACTATTTTCAACATTTCATTTAAAATGCAGCAGAAACTAATAAAAATAATTTCACTTTCCGGTATCCTTGTACATGGTAATTTCGTAGCTCTGATAATAATAGGACGATGGTATTAGGAAGTTTCATTGAAAGTTTAATTTCAATAAAAGTCTTAAAAGTTAATTTTTTTTTTTTTTTTTTGCTAATTATTATTATGAATTTATTTTTATTAATTGGTATTTAATTTTTTTCTTTATTTTTAAAATTTTATATATTTTTTTAAATTCCCGACATATTTTGTGATGAAAACAATATTAGTTAATATAATTTTAAAATTGTTTTCGATGTTTGCTGCTTTTTTCAATTTGGATTTGTAAAATGCAAAGATTGTTTTCAATTTCGTGTTTGCAATCGCAAGAGACAATAGTGATAAATTTATTTTATGAACTAACTTAAAAAATAAGTATCATGTCTTCGAAAAAAAAAAATTTCTGCGAAGAACAGAAACAAAAATAAGGAAAGTATCTTTTATCCCAAAGCAAATAACTTATTTATTTTAGAATTATTTTATATACTTTATTTTTATGGAACACTAATCCAAACTTACGATTCTTTAAAAAACATTGCAGTTTAAATTTACTAAATTCAACCTTTATAATAAAGAATGGTATTTTTCAAATTTAATTATAAAATTTTTAATTGTTTGTCAAATTGGAGTTTCAATAATTCTACTACGCACTTTCTTTATCAAAGAACATAAAATTATTTTTCTCATTAAAATTAAGTTTTTAATCTTACTTTAGACTATATAAATTAGATATTTGTAACAATTTCTTTTGACATTTTTCGCAATGCTTCACATTTCAGAATTGCACATTAACTAGAAGTGCTGATCTCGAATATATGAACAAAGAATACATTTTAAAATCATCTTTTTCTGTTTTTTGAATCATTAAGTGTCATAGACATTTTTTGACAAAAGAGATACTTATTATTTTTCGTATGAAAAAGTATTTCTGAATCAATTTAGTAAAAAATTAAGTTCTAATTAAGTGATCTATCTAATTATTTATCTATTGGTTCTAATTAAGTCGTTTCATATAATCGATTAAATCGCGTTGTTATATAATGGTGGATAATCTGGGTTTGATTTCGGAATTTAGTACCAGGTAAGTGGGGGTGGTTATCCTTAAAAAACTCTCCCCCTCATTGACCATCAGTGGGGTGTTCGTCGAATATGTAAGTGGGAACACAAAACCTTGAAAAAAATTTGATTGATTAGCACTGACTATTAAAAATACAGGTTTGGTTTGTCAGTCTACGGTCATTTTGCGCACAGTAATCTAGTTACTCTTTCTACTGTCATTTCAGTAATCTAGATAAATGATAACATTATCATTTGATATTATCATTTGAATATATATTATTGGTTTGGTTGTTCGCACTACGGTCATTTTGTGCACACTTTGGGCTAATTAGACCGCGATCTACAGTTTAACGTGGATTCCGAACCATCCGAAACATCCATGCCACCACCAGGATTCGGACCTGAAGCCTATGGTACTAAAAAGCCAGAATGCCAGCCAATTGCTCATCAAGCCGCATTAAAATTACAGATTTGTAGTGGATTCAAATATCCTAAGATGCACGACATAAGGTTACTACATTAATAAGATTTCAAAAAGATAGTTTTTATTTATATATGCAATTTAAAAAATACATTATATTCTAATATTAGATAAGAACAATTAGCTATAATAAATATTACGTTAAAATACCGAATTCCGTTTTATAATTCTCCCATAAATTAACACAGAAAAAAAGAAAAAAATGATGACTGAGTAAAAACAGTTTACCTGAAATGATTCATAATACAAAATTCTTAAATATGAAAATAAAACTAAAGAGGTTTTTTTAAATTAAAATCTTGAAATATAGAAAAGTCAAATCCCACACTTTAGTTGAATTAATAGCTTTTAAAAAGTTTCGTTGTCATAATTCATTGCTGTAATTAGCTTCAAATTAGGCATGATTAATTAATGAAAATTAATTTCAGATTAAAAGTAATTGTTTCGATCATATTATTAAGACAGCCATCTAAACTTTAACATGTATAATAGTAAATGAATCGGCCAGTTCAGTACAGTAAAAAGGATATTTTTTGGAAAGATGTTGAAGTAATTTTTTTTTTCACCCATATTTCGTTTTCCGTTCTTCATAATTATTATTCTCATGGATATTCCTGTAACGTTACCAAGTACACCAGCACGATATCCTCACTAATGTTGCCTGGAAAGAGGGGGATGGATTGCTTCAGTGAGGGAATAAATACTGATGTTCAATTCAATGTGGGAAAGACGCTGAATAAATACAGATCGTATCAATACAGGATTTCCCAGGCTGGACGAAGTGAATGGAAAAAAACGTTCAGCAAAATCATATCGTCGATATTCCCACGATTCGAGGTACTCTTTAAATCAGAATTCATTCTTATCATGAGGCAACATGTTTTTCTAAAAGATCTCTAAAAAATGACGTATAAGAAAACTATTCATAAATTGTGTGAGTTAATAATTTTTAAATTATAGTTGCGTTTGAAGCAGAAGCAACAATTTGTAAAATTGTTGCTTCTGCTTCAAATGCAACTATAATTTAAAAAACGAGTACTTTTTTCTCAGCAAAAGAGTTACGAGTTAAAATAAATCACGAGTTGCAAAGAGTACTTTTTTCCACAGCAAAAGATATAGTTCTATTTGATTAATTTTTAAATTATAGGTGCATTTGAAGCAATAATTTCAAAAAGTGCTTTTCCCAGCAAAATATATAGTTCTATTTGATTAATTTTTAAATTATAGTTACATTTGAAATAACAATTTGTAAGAGTTATCATCAAAGAGTGCTTTTTCCACAGCAAAAGATATAGTTCTATCTGATTAATTTTGAAATTATAGTTGCATTTGAACCAACAATTTTTGAGAGTTACCAAAGAGTGCTTTTTTCCACAGCAAAAGATATAGTTCTATTTTATTAATTTTTAAATTACAGTTGCATTTAAAGCAACAATTTGTAAGAGTTACCACAGAGCGACTCTTCATACTTTTTTTCCACAGCAAAAGGTATAGTTCTATTTGCTTTTGATTAATTTTCCTATTCGACGATCAAAAAAGTGCCAACATCTTTGTTAGTGACAGTGCTTAATGTCTCAGTACCGGAAAGGGAATTTGTTAAAGAAGGACACTTGGAAGAATGTGATTCCTGAACTGGTACTTCAGATTCTGTGGACTCTTCATACTTGAAATTTCTTTCTTTCAGATGGACGAAGAATAGAATGCTTGTGCTAATAATGTAATTGTCGTTTCATCTATTACTTGTTATAATGCGAAGTTGACTTTTGTGATAATCGTTTTGACCATTAAGGATCACTGGAAAGAATCCGGTGCTAAGTCAGGTAAATTCGTATCGGCTTAACTTCTTCAGAAAGGTTTTTTTTCTTTTAAGTGAAGTAAAAAATATTTCACTCTATGTTTACATTTTATTCATTATTATATTACTAGTAATCTTCAGCAGAGCAGAAAAAATTAGAAGAAGAATAAATTTAATTTCTGCATTTTTTACCATTGAGCTTACAAAGGAAACTTACAAATTCTCCCTCAGACTGGCATCTTGATGACCAATTGGCTAACGCTCTCGCTTTTGGTACCACAGGCTTCAAGCTCGAATCCTGGCGGTGGCATGGATATTTGTTGCTGGTTCGGAATCTACTTTAAATTGTAGGTCCCGGTTTGATTAGCATATAGTAAATGTACAAAAAATGACTGTAGAGCAACAAACCGAAACTAAACCTCCTCAGAATTTCCGCAATTCATCGCTATTAACTAATTTCCTGCATTTAAGACATACCGATTCGAACATTTTTCACACTGTTAAGAGTTACTTCGTGTGCAACTTTTGGCATGGCATACATTTTCGAACATCAGTGGGCCTTATATTCCCCTTGTGTATGGAAAACAAACAACCCACCAACGATGAAGGGAGCAGATAACCTTTAGGAGAACTTTTAATAATTGACATGTCGTATGGGAGAAAACAAGGAAAACTACCATCAGACAACCTGACTATCGATATGAAACGCTTTACACAAATTGTCATAATCGCCATAGAGTCTTTTCGTTTCTGAAACCAAGGGCTGCAAACGACTCTACCAAAGGATTTGAACCTAAACCCTTTTGGGAGCTAATTGAGCACACTATCACTGGGCCAAGAATCGGCTGTTATGATATCTTAGAAGATTTTTTTAATTCAATTTTTATTTTAGAATAGTGATTTTCTTCTTCTTCAATAGCGCAACAGTCCCATGGTGGGCCAAGGCCGTCTGTCTGCTGCCAGTTTTCGAAACTTGAGATGTTTTCTTTTTACGGGGTAGTGCTGTCAGTCCTACGCCCAACTCTCTACAGTCATAATAGACCGGGGCCCATGGTTTAAAGTGGATTCACAAACAAACACTACAAACATCCATGGCACCTGTGAGACTGAGGCCTTTGATATAGTGACTTACTCAGTTTAAAATTGCAATATTTACAAAGCGTTGTTATTGCATATGATAAAATATAATCAGCGCTTACAAATATTGAATTCTTCATTTTCATTGATGAGTAGTTTTGCTATAAAGAGTTTTCTCGAAGATATTCTTTTTCAGTTAGAATCATTTTAATTAAATCTAGACGAACACATAATGTGAAGTCCCTGTAAGGTTTCATTTAAATGGTATATTAGGGTGAATGGTGAATAGTGATTTTGCGTTTTTTCATATCCTCTCGAATAAAGAAATTGCATGTAAAAAGAATCAGAAAAAAGTTTTTCAATTAAGTTTAAGCGCGGTTTTTCGGCGTTACGCAGTATATTGATACCAGTATGCAGTATTCGAACCAGATACTGCATAACTGGTTCTTACTTCAGTAAGTCCCAATAATTCTTTCATGTGATATTTCATTAAATCTGTTCCCCCAAAAAATGAAAGGAAGGGAGGGTGTAATGTAAGGTTACCTTTAAATGAAATGAAATTAAATTAGGTGATATTTTTTATTGCTTAGGTGGTTTTAAATGTGGGACTTAAAATTATATGACCATATTAAAATCTAAATCTGACAAAAAAAATATATGTTTGTGATTAAACCATTCCAGATTGGTGCTATTAAATGAGCTAAAGATAATTTTACTCATATCAGTGGCATCCTTTAAGTTGCATAGCAAATTAAAATAAAAAATATTAATTTAAAGCAATGCTTCTTCTATTGATTGTTAAGGTAATTCTGGGATCGAAAAAGAAGAAATTCGAACTCTGTTTGACTTAGGTTTAGATCAGAAACATAAATTCGCTTAAAAATACTTTCATTATTTAGAATGATCTTCCAAAAAGTCTGCAAGAAGAAACAAACATCAAATGCTAACAAATAGAAAATTTTAAACGTCAATTATTAAAATATGATTTTACAATAAAAATTATTATATTACTATTAATAATTAGAAATAATTAATATTAGATTAGGAAAAGTTTATTAGAACTTATGTCACAATTGCAAAAAACGATTGCTTGCTTTTACGTTTGTTTTACTCACAGATATGAATAATAATTAATATTAAAATAATTAATTAATAATAATAGTAATTATTAATTAATTTCTCTTCATTGGTGCAACAGCCCCATGGTGGGCCAAGGTCGTTTGCCTACTGCCAGATTTCGTGGCAGGAGATTTTTTCTTTTACGGGGTAAAATTATCAGCCCTACTCCTAACGTTCTACAGTCATATTAGACCTGGACCTATGGTTTCAAGTGGATTCCGAACCATTACAAACAACCGTGGCACCACCGGGACTCGAATCCGAAGCCTGTGGCCCCGAGCGCTAGTCACTCGGCCATCAGGCTCCAAATTAGTTAATTAATTAGCTAGTAATTAATTAATATTAATTGTAGTATACGAAGGAATAGCAAATAAAATGAGCAATTTCATTAATTGCATTTTCTTTTGGATTCCTGTGTTAACTTAAAAAATAAAATTATTTATATGATAAAATAATAAGTACTGTCACAAGATAAAAATAACAGAGCATCCATTTCCTTTTCCAAGAATAAAAAAAATATTAAAATGGATCATTTACATTTCTTTAATAATATTAGAAATCATAAATATATTGTAGTAGTTTTAACTGGATGTATCAACAGCATATGTTGATGTATAAATAAACTTATTTCTTGGAAATGTTTTTTATGAAATGAAAGATAAGAAAATGATTAAACATTCCAACAGCATTAAAAATTACAATTAGTGCGGAAGCTAAATTTCTTGGTTTTTTTTTATAAATTAAGATAAATACGTCCTAGTCAATAAAGGAATACAATTACTAATGCATTATTTGAATCTTTCTGTATAAATTTGGATCTTTTTCCAAGGCCAATTTTCTTTATTTTATTTAAAATTCCTATTAATTATTCAAATAAAAATAATAATGAATGCATTTTTCCTTACTTTGAAAAATTTATTAATTAACCTGATGCGAAAACTTAAAATATCTAATAGTAATTAATTGGCTTGAAATTTTTTTTTTTTTTTTAGACAAAAAATATTTCAATTTAATGTTTTCTCAGAATATTATTATTTTATTATTTTTATTTGATATATCGTGTTATTAGATACAATTGAAATATAAAAATGAGAAATATTTGAGCTGCAACTTTTATAAAATTATTTGTTTGCGTAAAGTATATACAGCTCAATCTAGATTTGGTTTATCGTTCTACAGTCCTTTTTTGCACACTTTAAGCTAATTAGATCGGCACCTACAGATTAACATGGATCCCAAACTACTAACAAACATCCTTGCCACCACTAGGATTCGAATCTGAAGTCTATGGTACCAAAGGCCAGAGTGCTAGCCACTTGGCTATCATGCCGCGCTCAATCTACGAGAGAGACCTAAGGGGATACATTATGGAATCATTATTAATACTTTTTACCCAATGCACAGGCTCTTAAAGAAAGCCTTTTCAAAGACTTGTATAGTGTTTCCCCATTATACCTTCCCTGTTAAAAATCAAAAGGGGAATTGATTCATATTTGTTTTACACGAAAGGAAATAAAGAAAACACCCAAGAAGACAGCCCAACTACTGCGAAGCATGTTAATAAAGTGCGACCATTATAAGATGACGCATATTGAACTTGTAACTTCTTCCTTCAAAACAGGAAAAACTACTGCTGGTCAAGCTATTAGTCCAGGCAATTCTCTAATTAAAATAGCTTTAGTTTGTCTTATTATCAATGTTAAAAAAAAATGACTGAAACCACATAAAATCCTTAAATAAATTTTGTGGAAACTACTATAAAAATCTCTAAACCATTCTCTATATAAATGTGTGAGTATGTAATCTACATTAACTAATTTGTGGTACATTGAGATTTAATAAAAATAATTAATTATTATATTTTTATATCATTTTTATATCATCATACTGAGTATCAATGGTTTAGACCTACTGTTAAATTAAGCTCTTTCAGGTATTAATACAAAAATATTATTTGCTCTCTCTCATTTTTAGGCATGCATTTAAAAATATTACATGGATTAATATTTAAAAGCTGCATATATTCACATGGCAGAAAATTAATAATTTCTGTATAACCATAGATAAATAAGTCTTATTACAATTTAATAGAGAAGATTCCTAACATAGCGAGCAATTTTAAGTAAACTAGCTTATAGTAATTGACTTTTATTACAAAGCAGATCCATATTTTCTAAACTTGAACAACATTTCTGTTTATTTTACTTTTATATGATTAAATTATTTCTCTATTCCGATACTTTCCCAAATTGCTGTGAGATTGTTTTATCATAGCCTAGAGGTTATGATAAAATAATCAGACGAAACAACATATGGAATTTTTGCTTTATTATGAAAGAAAGCTGGAAAATTGGAGCACACGAAAACATTAAAATCGTAAGCACGGAGTCACGTGACAGTATTGAAAACGTATAAAATGCAATAGAGACGCAGTCGGCAAATAGTAAAGGAAAATTCAACTATGACGGTTAAGTGTGCTTTCATACTAAACTAAGGGGTCGTCACCTAATTGAGCGCTAAAATCTCATTAGAGTTAGAATTGAGAAAAAAATCTGATTATGTTTTTGCTGCAGGATATCCATTAATAGATTTATGAAGGAATTTTACCTTATATGGCATTACACTTAATTACATGGTGTAGAAAGGCTCAAGCAAGCCTTTCTACACCATGTAATTCCTTTTATCCCCGTATAAAATGCTTTCCTCCATAGTAATCGAAAAAAAGAATATATATGTATATATATATATAATTTAGGTTTGGGAGGGATGTATTATTGAAAATTATTTTTGGTCTTATTAATTGCAAAATAAAATTAACTTTTTATTGAAAAGTTGGAAAAAATTGTATTGTTTTAAAACTGTATGTATGATAAATACCATTCTCTCTCTCTCTCTATATATATATAATATGATATTATATTGTATATAATGTCAAATACACTTTTCATACAGTTTTTACACACTTTTTATATCACAAATACACTTTTCTGTCTCCCCTCTCTCTCTATATATAATATCAAATACACTTATTAAGTTGATAGCCCTATATTTATCGTGTGTTTGGAAATACATTATGAACCTTTTGAATTCTTTGGGATATTGAGCAATGGTCTTATTAATTGCAAGATAATAAGACAATTAAATCTTATTAATTGCAAGATAATAAGACTATTGAATCTTATTAATTGCAAAATAAAATAAAATTTTGTATTGAAAAGTCGGAAAAAATTGTATTGTTTTAAAACTGTATATATAAGTACCATTGCTATATATATATATATATATATATATATACACACTTTTAAGTTGATAATTCTATATTTATCGTGTGTTTGGAAATGCGTTATGAACCTTTTGAATTCTTTGAAATAGTGAGCAATGGTACTTATCATATATACAGTTTTAAAACAATAACATTTTTTCCGAATTTTTAATAAAAATGTTAATTTTATTTTGCAATTAATAAGACCAAAAATAATTTTCAATAATACATTCTCCCAAACACAAAAAATATTATTCAGGACCTAAATACATATAGATATAATGGTTAGGATTCTCGCAATGATTTCTGATAGGATCTTTCAGTATCAGACAGTTGGATAAGTTAAATAAATAAATATATTTGTAACTAAAAAAATTAGCAAAGATCATCTCTCCTTAGCAATCAGACTGCCTGATGAAAGTTTTCTGGTTTCCCATATAGCACTTAAATGTTGGCCATTTACTTCTGGAAGTACTTTCCGGAGGTATATGACCTCCGAGTCCTTTAGAGATCCACAAAGAGCTATCCAACCATATCTGTTCATGGCACATTTGATATAACACCATATTCACAAAGATATTTTTCTGGGATGTGTCCTGTGTGATTGCCTTTTATGAATATATATTGTACAGTATATTAAAGAATATTTACAATATATTAGAGTAATATATATAATAACAATATATATTAATATATACAATATATTAGATAATATTTTCTGTTATGAGCAATATTTAGTTACGGTCTAAGAAAAACTAGTTCATAATATTCTAAGAGTAAATGTAAAACTAAATTTCAACATGAAGTATGAAAGGTTTGTGATATGTTAAACAGAAACATTTACTGGAAGTTTATTACTTCATAAAAGGAATTAATATGAAAAAGTTGTGATGAAATTTAGTCCAGATCTAGTAAACCTAAAATTTTGCAGAGGCTGTCACTGAAGAATTATGGTTATATATTAAACTTTTTATATTATAACTTTTCTCAATATGAAGAATTATATACACTTCATCGCATATTTGTCTCATGTTAATATAGATAGCCTTTCCAATGTTCCAAAAGTATACAAAATGAATAGTTGAGTAAAAATAGACCCATCTCAAACTGAATTCTTTAAAAAAGTGTTAACATAATTCAAGAATACTGCTAAATAGTTAAAATCATATTTCATAAAATTTGATTTGAATTTCAACGTGTAACATGGTAATCCAGACTAATTACAGTAAATGAATTTTAGATACTTTCATATTATTTGATTAATAACATGTTCATTCTACGATATAATATCTGAATTAAATCCTAAAATCAACTACAACTTGCAGATTTTTGAAATAGCTTTTTAAGACAGGCTTTATTAATTAAAAATATTTTATTCACAATCAGGATCCCGTTTTATGAAGGGGATACTGAATTAAAAATAATTTATTACTCATTTGTCTACAAGCATTTTTTATAATAATTAAGTTTTTCAAGAGATTACATAAGGAATTTAAGAAAACATTAGAATTGCACGTAACGTAATATCAGGTTAAGGTAGCTGTAGGTGGCATTTCAGTTTAAAAGGTATAATCAAATATTAAAAACAAAAGGATATACTTTTGTTTTCTCATGAACTGTACTACCACTTACTTGCACCATATTATACCATTTTAAAAATTCATGAAAAAAGGATTGAAATTAATTGAGAAAATTTCTATAAAAATCATCATTTGTTGGAATATTTTAAAAATTATTGGAATTATTTGAGATTGGATCTGAAGGTACTTAACTTAAGCAATTAAATATATACGGCAGATCAGACAGTTTCTTGAATAAAAGGTTGTAACTTAAAACTTCAAATTAAGACTAGACTAAAACTTCAAGACTAAGTCTAATACTTTTATAAAAATACTACTTTTATAAAAATCAACTTTAAGAAAAACAACTTTAAAAAAAAAATCAACTTTAAAAAAAATCAACTTTCAACTATAAATCAACTTTAATTCATCTTAAACAACCACAACAGATAATCTTTTATAAAAAATCAATATTTGTTGGAATTTTTTAAAAATTATTTAAATTATTTGAGAATGGCCTCTTTCATATGAAGATGTTTAACTTACGCATTCGAAGATATGTATGTCAGATAAGACCGTTTCTTGAATAAAAGTTGAAAGTTAAAACTTCAAGACTAGGATCTAGTCTTTATGAAAAATATTAAAATAACGAAACTAACCACAGAATAAAACGACGGACTAGCTATTTCTCAAAGAACTGGCACTGATTTTCAGAGCTAGTGTGTATCGGTGTAGTATTGTGGTGATTCATGTCTAAGATCAATAAAGAATGCTTTAGTGATGGACTTGGATCACTTTGTATAGTCCTACCAATCGAAAAGATTATTCTTTTTTATAGGGGCTTAATTTTGTTTTTTTGGTTTTTCTTTAATAGGTATTTAATTTTGGAACAGGATACATAAGTAAGTTTCGCCTTCGAAAGGAAAAGAAAAAACAGCATTAACTTTCTATTTAATACTGGAAAGATAAAATTATTTTCAATAATGACATCTGAGAAATACGAGGAAAATTTTGTGACTACTTAGTTTATTAATTTATTTAAAATAGATTATCAAACATTTATTTAATTTTCATGAAATTAAATATGAAATTTCTTGTGGAATTCCTTAAGTGTGAAAATAAATTATCGTTGTGTTGATAAATGTAATTAATAAAATTGCAAAAGATTAAAGATTTTCTCCCAGTAGTCGAAGGCTATTTTTAGAATGTTATTATAATAATGATGAACAAAGTTTAAAGTATCTTTAAAGTTTGAAGGAGGTCGTGAAAAGATTCTTAAAATCAAATATATCTTAGAAGTAATGTTGCTAGAAGAGTGAAAAGATTCTTAAAATAAAATGTATCTCAGAAAAAATATGGTTAGAAGAGTGAAAAATTCTTAAAATCAAACGTATTTTAGAAGAAATGTTGTTTGTTAAAAATTTTACAATAGATTTATTGTTATGGAAAATCCGTGTGTCTGATTCTGTCATTATAGTAATGGAAATGACTTTAATAAGGTTAATAAAAATCTAGTCTGGCTTATCCATACACGTGGAGGCACCCTCAGGTGATAAAATGATAAGATATCGCAGTCTTATGAAAATTCGGATGCATACTTATATAAGAAAATTTGATGCAGTGAATAATAATTTAAAAAAATTGTTCAAAGAAATGATTATGAAACGATGAAGTTATTTTTTTTATTTTGGATTATTTAGCACATTTCTAAGTCGAAGAATTATTGATGTTTTTCGTACTGTACAGATAAAGGCGCATTTATTGTATACCTTATCAATGCGTGTAACAATAGATTCGACTTGCAGATTTTTTTTTTTATTTCCTTGATAAAGGAAAAGCAATTTTAGGAGGCAGAGGATCTAGAAGAGTAGAATGGATTTATTTTTGTTTACAAATGTTCGACATCTATTCGACGAAGAACCAAATAGAAAGAGGAAGGCGATTCTTCCATGCGATTCCCAATATATTTAAATATTTTTTTGAGCTTTGATATTAAAATTGAAAACTGATCTGAACCTCATTCCTTTAGAAAAATATCTCCGATATGTAAAAACATCGACAATTCTATTGTCACCAGTGACAATAGACCAGAATCTGCATAAACGAATGAGTGAAAACTTTTTCACCTCATAGCTGCATGGGATATACACATATAAATTCATTTTCAATTTTTCCGTTTTTCTGTTTTTGGGGATGTTTTGGTGGTACTAACTATGAAAATAAAAATTTATACATATCGTATACTATTATGGCTTTGTTATGCAAACTGAATACGTTTTCAAAAAGTTCCTTTTGCCTTATTCATTCCTTTCCGATTTTTTCCGTGTGTTTGCTTTTTCTGTAGCTTTTATCTTATAAATGTCAAAAGGCAGCTATTTTGGAAATTCTAGCACTCTAGTCGAACTTCAGTTGTATATAAATTGATAATTTTCTTCCTTGTCTTTCAATTTTTACGGAATTTCGTGTATTTTAATGATGTACTCCCAATATTTCATTAATCGCCCTTTTTCAATTACAATTTAGAAGAAACATGCTTTAGTGGCTGGCAATTTATGTGCGGCATGTGTATTAGGTAATGCTAGGTGTGGATCTATATTGTCAAATAATTATCCCTTTTCTCATAACAATTAGACTAACGTAGTACTCCTTCGTCATCACATGATTATTCGTCATCGTTTATTCAATGCAGAAAATTCTTCAATTCTTTTTTAACTTTAATGCTATTCTTAATTTTAAAAAATACTTTGATAAAACATGTAAAACATATCCACAAATTTGGGGAAAATATTTGTTCCAATAACAAGCTTTCTCTGCCTGTAACATTGATAATTGTACACTCAGGTCCATAAATTAAGGATAATTCAGAATCACACAGAAATTTAACTCTAAAATAAAAATTTCCCTGTAGAATTATCACACACATCTTGAAGAAGAATATGCAAATTACAGGAAACCACCAGATGGCGCGGATAGTACATCACAATGACGAGAGTGTAAGAGCGGGGTATATAAGGAATGGTGGCAAAGAAATAAAATTGTTCGCAAGCGCTTTAAAAGCCTTTCAGTGCAATAACCGCATAGTTATGGCACAAAGGAAGCATTTGGGTGATTTTTTACGTGGTAGAATTATCGGACGACTGGAATGGGACGTACCCAGCTGGAAGTATCCGAGGAACTTGGAATCGCCCAGGTGTCATCTCCAGGCTTTGGCAACGATTCCAAGATGATGGTAATGTGAGTAGATGTTACAGCACAGGTCGCCCCCGAGTTACAACGCCGAATGAGAACCGGTATTTAGCAGTTACTGCGAAAAGAAACAGACGAAACACAGCATCAGACCTGTCTCGTCAGCTCTCTTCAGCTACCGGTACGACAGTTTCAAGGCAGACCGTGTACAGACGCTTAGGGCACATTGGTCTATATGCTCGTAGGCCTGTCAGATGTGTTCCACTTACCGCAACTCACTGTCGCCAGCGATTAACCTAGAGTAGAGAGCATGCATTGTGGACACCGCAACAGTGGTCTGGTGTGACGTTTTCCGACGAGTCCAGGTTTAGTTTGCAGTCTGATTCTCGCCGGACTTTCATATGGAGAGCGACAGGTACCCGTTACCACCAAGAGAACACCATTGAACGACACCGTTACGGTGGTGCAGGAGGGCTCGTTTGGGTAGGAATTATTCTTGGTTCCAGAACTGACCTGCATGTTCAGAGTGTAACGATGACAGGCCACATCTATCGGCATGTCATTCTGGAACAACATGTACGTTTGTTTCGGGGCGCCATGGGTGCTGAATTTCTGTTTATGGATGACAACGCCCATTCTCACCGTGCAAACATTGTAGACGAATGCCTTCAATTGGAGGATATCACCCGTATGGATTGGCCAGCATACTCACCGGACTTGAATCCACTAGAGCATGTGTGGGAATATGCTTGGCCGACGAATTTCAGCCCGTCAACCCTCCCACCTGTCAACCGGAACTTCGGAGGGCATTGCTTGATGCGTGGTGTAATATTCCCCAAGATCAGATTGATAATTTGATACTCAGCATGCCTAGGCGTTGTAAGGCCTGTATTGCATCATCCGGGAGACATACTCCATATTAACCATCATACTAACCATGTTATACTGTTTTTTGTAAATAGGTTCTTTTTTGAAATTTGCTCCAGGGAGTAAAAATCGCAATTTTTATTAATTATGTCAAACATATAGCATCTTTTTTTGCTCTTTACCTTTTGTTTAATAAATAGACTTTACAAATAAGTCAAATTTGTTTTGCTTCTGTCTCTTTCTTTGCCTGAACTTCATTATCCTTAATTTATGGACATGAGTGTATATAAAAATAAAATAATAATACAATTAATTAATTAATAATTCATATTGCATATTAATTCTCTTTTTGCAACGGGAAATATGCAAACAAACAAGAAACTCCTTAAATCTTAGAATAAATCAACGCAGACATGACATTAAAATGTTTAACATAACTTCATCTTTTTTCATTGTTGAATTTCATCATTTTAGTTTGGATTCAAGTAATAAACTATGTCTGTGACAAAGAAGGAACAGCGGTCTGATGGCCCATTGGCTAGCTTTCTGGCCTTGGGTGCTTCAGATTCGAATTCTGGGGTGACATGGATATGTGTTAGTTATTCGAAATCCACGTTAAACTATAAGCTCAGATCTAATTAGCCTAAAGTGTGTACAAAAGGACCGTAGAGTGACAAACCAAACAAGGAACACTTATAAAAAAAATACATGCTTGACTTGAAATCAATTATATCATTCAGACGTAATGATATTTTCAACAATAGAAGAATAAATCTGGATTCCACTACTATTATTTCCACAATACTCACGGAAAAACAAGTAATATAAAAAAAAATTTTAATGTCAATTCCTACTTTTTTTTTCACTATATTGCAGAAAAGTCCTTTACAAATAAAGTTGAAATTTTCCTCTTACATCTGGCACCATCTATTATTAGGTACATGCAACTTAAATCTAAAAAAACTATAATTAATTAAATTTAATTAATGAATTAATATTTTTAAAAAAACTGTATTAACATCAAGTGTCATCCACTGCAAGTTCAAAAAAAATGTGTTTGAACTTGAGTGGATGAATAAAAAGTATTTTATGAACGATTGAAAATTTGAACAAGATATATATAGGGAGAGTGTGAACTAATAGAAGGAATTGAAATAATAGAGTCTGTAGATTTGGTTAGTCGCTCTATGGTCATTTTTTGCACATTTTAAGCTAATTAGACTGAAACCTACAGCTTAACGGGGATTCCGAACCCCTAACAAACATCCATGCCTCATCCAGGATTCGAACTTGAAGCACCAATGGTTAGAGCATTAACCCATTGCCCGTCAGCCGCTGAAGATTCGGTAAAACTAAATTAACCAAAATTTCTGATAATTTTCATAAAAATTTAAAGATACTTGAAATGTTTTTTTAATCTATCTTAAAAATATTTTAATGTCCATGACGGTTGATATATACAAAATATCAAATGCTAAGAAACAAACTATACGTCACAAATGAAACAGTAACGAAGTTTATCATCTTCCAGTTCAATAATTTCTCTCTTTTGTAAAGAAATTTTTTACATGAAATACAACACCCCATTATAAGCAAACGGCAATAGAGACAGAAGATATTAATCGCACCCACTGGCCAACACTCTTTCCAGACCACTGTTTCCCAACACACGCATAAGACTCAAAAGGCTCACGCAACTAACGTTAAAGAAAAACAACTTGTTCCATGTTCTAAAGAAAGAGTAAACCAATTTGTGTAAGAGAGACCTGCATGGTAGTTTGAAATATATCACAAAAATTTCGTGAGGTGTATCTTTAGTTCGAGGTGGATTCATTCCAAACTGAATAAAACTGGACAAGTCATCAATAAACTCATGTCCTTTTCAGCAATGAGGATCAATTCATTTTGCTGACACTTGGTAATCCAGATAGAAAATTTCTTTATATTATTGAGCAAAATCAAACGAAACCATAAATTTTCCTTTTATTTGTTCAAGTACTATACATTAAACAACTTCCAAAATACTATTTAAATTTATTTTCGGTGAAAATCATTTTCATTCAGAAAAACATGTTATTTACATTCTAGCAATTCCCGTTTTGATGGATCGCAAATGTTCAAGTTCTTACTAAAAAGGGAAAGGGATTTCCTACCAACGCGTAGCAATTTGCGGATTCAATGCAAGAGCTTACGGAAAATCCAAGAGGCTTGAGAAATGACTTATAAATGGTGCGATGAAAATAAGGAAAAGAATAGACTTCTGAATTTTTGCAAAAATTACAAGCGAATGTAAACAATCAAGTTGTTCATGTATCTATGAAAAGTGATATTTAAAGAAGTACTTACGGTGTTAAAAAATTTTTTTCTTACTATATACGTTCAGAAATTTTTTTTCCTTGAAAAGTTCCGGCTAATATGTTGAACTAATTTTGAAATAAGCCTAATTTTTTTCATTGTTTAACTACTCAAAAATGTCCAACATATTTTTCATCTATAAAAAAATTCTACATTTTTTTAAAAATTTTATTTTGAAAAACTAATTAGTAATTAAAGAGTCCTTATTATCCTGGCTGTCACAATGATGAAAAAGAAAGACATAAAAAGAATGTAAATAACATTTAGCAAAACATGTTATTTACTTTCGAGCAGTTCCCGTTTTAATTGATCGCAAATATTCAAGTTTTTACTAGAAAAGGGAAAGGGGATTTCCTACCAACGCCTAGCAATTTGCAGATTCAATGCACGAGCTTACGGAAAATCCAAGAGGCTTGAGAAATGACTTATAAATGGTACGATGAAAATAAGGAAAAGAATAGAGCTCTCCTGAATTATTTGCAAAAATTACAAGCTAATGGAAACAATCAAGTTATTCATGTTTTTATAAAAGGGAAATTTAAACAAATATTTTTGAAATGTCTGAAATAATTGAGCAAAGAACTTGCATTAAATTTTGTTTGGGGAAACGTATAGAATGTTGCAGAAGGCATTCGGTGAGCATTCCTATATCGGAGTGAAATGCTTAGAAGTGGTATAAACAGTTAAAAAATGAATTTCCTTATTCAAAATTTGTCTTACTTTTTGAACACAGTAGTATACGTTCAGAAATGTTTTTTTTTTGCTTGTAAAATTCCTGCTAATAAGTTGAACTAATTGTGAGATAATTTGTATAAGTATTGTTTAAATTAAAACATTATATTAGGGATTTCAGCTTCCATTTAAATATATTTTTATTCGGATCCTAATTTACTCACATATATTTTCACCTTCCATTAAAATATTTTAAAAGTCAGTTATACTACTGTGCCCGAAAAGTAAGACCAATTATTTTTTTTTTTTTTTTTTTCAAAAAACTCTTTACTTATTCTTACAAATTTTTTTCATCGCCTTCAAAGTAATCTCCTCCAGACACAATGCAACTGTTTGAACTGTTTACACCACTTCTAAGCATTTCTTTCTAATATATGAATGCTCACCAAATGCCTTCTGCAACATTCTATACGTTTCCCCAAACAAAATTTAACGCAAGTTCTGTGCTCAATTATTTCAGACATTTCAAAAATTGCTGGAATGAGTTTCAGTGTCTCACAAAGCCAAGCGTAACTCAAACGCTAATGAATATTTTGAAGTCAAATTTCCCACAAATGTCAAGGACAGTGCCAGCATCCTAAAAAAGAAAAAATTGAAATTCCATAAGCCCCGGGAATTTTAAATTGAAAATTGGACTTACTTTTTTGAATACAGTAGTATACGTTCAGAAATGTTTTTTTTTCCTTGAAAAATTCTGGCTAATAAGTTGAACTAATTTTTGAGATACATTTTATTCATCGTTTAACTACTCGAAAATGTCCAACATAGTCATTCATCTATAAAAAAATTCTACAGTTTTAGAAATTTTATTTTTTAAAGTTATATTACATTAATTTTTAAAAATGAGTCAGTAATTAAAAAATCCTTATTACCCTTAACTGTGTCAATTACAAAGAAGAAAAAAAATATGTGTATGCTTAAATTATATGTTCATGAAATTAAAATGAACGCAATTCACTGAAAACTAATCAAAAGTAAAGAAAAACAAAGTTTTCAAACTCTGTGAAGGATAATTTTTGTAGATTTAATTAACTGAATCAACAATTAGATCCCTGATGGAGTAATGTAAAAGTCTATCTGAAAAAAATTCCATATTATGTTTTTTATTATTAGGAAAACTGTATGCAATAATTAGTAAGATAAATAATTCTAAATTTCAGTGGCTATTCAAATATTTAGTTTGAGCCCCTTATCTTAGCATGTAGTTTTAGAAATGTTCATAATAAATGTTAGTTTCTTGCAAAATTCCTCAAATCACAAAACAGTGTTCAAGTACTTGAGAATAAACAGTTTCAGAACTAAGAGAATAAATGGTTTTTATAAGTTTTAATATAGCTTGAGGGACTATTTAAAGTTTTTAATACGTTAAAAATATAGTTAATGAAGTATATTAACATTACATGTTTTAATTTAGTTTTTAATGCTTTATCTTCTATATAAGAAAAGGTTTAGTATATTTAAAATTATTATGACTATTAATTATTTTTAATTACCAAATTGTATATTAATTATTAGACATAGATAAATAACGTCACTTAACTACTCTGATGTCTTTGTAAAACCAAAAACTCCATACATTTAAATACATAGAAAATTTTCAATATTCTGTATTAGTTTATTTTACATCTCAACCGAGTTTATTTAATTGGTAAAAACAACTTTATTTTACAAATTTCAAAGGTTTAAAATTAAAATTAATTAAAATTTGAATTTATTGAGGCAAATAGGCAAGAGAATTATTCAAAAAGAAAAGAAGGATAATTAAAAAGACTTTGACAACAAAGACTTTGACTTTAACAATGACTCACAACCACATATTTCGTTGAATTTATTAATTTTTATTAAAGAAATTGGTTTTTTTTCTAACTCTTTTGAATTTCAAATTTGGTAACTTGATAAACACTTTGTCATTCAACAAAATGTAGCACGGTTATTTTTGACATTTATTTTTTTTTTTTAATTTCTTTAAAAAATTTTTTACTGTCTTTTAATCTGTTGTATTTTACTGAGAACATTTTTAAATCCGAATAAGTTTTCTAATTAATATTAATTAATTTCCTTTCAGGTAAATTTACAACCATGACACAAAAATCAATCATAAAGTGTTTACTTTGTTTTTGTTTGATACTTGTTTTAAACAATGCTAATTTCAAAATAAATTAGCATTTGAATTAATATGCTAAGATAAAATATTCTAATTTTATTTTGAAAAAGTATTGTTTAAATTAAAACATTATAATGGGGATTTCAGCTTCTATTTAAATATATTTTTATTCGGATTCTAATTTACTCAAATATATTTTCACATATCAATAAAATATTTTAAAAGTCCGTCATATTAAAAGAGAAAGCTACAAATTTCCTTTATTAAATTTAAAATAAATCGGAATTTGGAAGGCTTAGATCTCAAATTTAATTGGTAACTAATTAGATTCACATGGTCACAACAGTATAAACAAATATGATTTATTGAGAAGTACAATAATTATTTTACTTGCAATATTTAAAAAAACAATTTCATTTGATCCTAATAATTCAATTTACCGCAACATTTTTTACAGCTGATTTGTTTACTAATTTATCTATTACTTATTATATTACAACTACATTTTGTTGTTGGATTTTAAGTAACTCTGTGTATTTAATTATAACTATAACTGTATTTATTTTTAGATCCAGAATATCACTCAAACATAACTTAGACGAGGAAATGTTTTGAATGCAAATGCAGTACAACCCTGTTATAGCTTGGTAGCGGAGACAACCGATATACCTACGTTATTTCAAAAGTAAAGACATAAACGAAAATAAAAGAGCTTATTGAATTAATATTGGAGCACAATTAAAGTATTATCGAATGTTACAGTTAACAATAAAAATACTAAAGGAAAAATAAAATGTAGGAAAACAGAAATACCTTTCTGAGTTTATATTGCACTTTACATTTTTGTCGGTATATTGCCTTTACATTTTATCGCTATTAAATTAATTAAAAAGTATTTTTAAATTAATTTTTCGAAAAATTAATTTATGGCAATTATACATTCTTTAACGCATTTTCTCTTTTAATCTAGTTGAAAATACAGTAATGTGGTAACTTATGGGAATTCAAAATACCATTTAGCTGTATATATACAATACTACTTTATTAAAACACGTTACTACACTAACAAAGCGAAATGAATATAACTTAATACTTGATTTCAAACAGATATTTGAAAATGTAGGAAGTTTAATACTAAATACGTAGATGTAGTTAATACACACACTGAAAAGTTGAATATATATATGCATGTATATATATATTTATATATATATAATGCTTTAGCATAATAAAGAACGATGTACGTAATAAACAAAATACTGTCCCACTACAAACGCGATTCAAAATAACACGGATACACTTATAACTCTATAATATATATATATATATATATATATATATATATATATATACGTCCCACTCTAACATGACTGTAGAGCGTGGGCGTAGGGCTGCCAACCCTACCCCGTAAAAGAAGACATCTCATGTTTCAAAATCGGCCTGGAGGTAGACAGCCTTGGACCACTATGGAGGCTGTTGTGCCAATGACGACGAGGATGATGATGATGGTATATAATAAGTTCTTTTGTGATGGACATCCTTTTGCCTAAATTATAGCATTATAAGTGCATCCGCGTTATTTTGAATCGCGTTATAGCGGGACAGTATTTTGTTTATTAAGTACATCGTTCTTTATTATGCTAACACATTTACGTTGGACACAAGAAACTTGAATAACAAGGCATTTAATTAAAATACTACATGAATTGTCTAGTTTCTGACTATTAAATAAACCCTATTAAATGTTTGAAATAGCAAGACTATTTATTGGTTCACATCAAAGAGTATTTTGGTGCATATACCTGGGTGAAATTAATTCGGTCTTTTATCTAAGTTAAAGATTCAACATTTAAATGGAAGCGACATGAGAAATCTGGGATAGAATTGAGGAATTAATGTTAGCATTGCATTTAACTTAAAGTCAATTAAGCAAATTGATTCCTGTAATTAATTAAGGACTCTTAAGTGTTATTTAATAGCTGGGAAGTAAAGTCCTTTATAATATCAGTTAGAATTTATGAAACACTTTTCTGAATGATGTAACAGCAATTATGAATCCTCATCTTTAGAGCAGGTTTAAATTTGTTATACTGTAGTATTTTCTAATTAAAGCATTTGTATTTTTATTTTGATAAAATTGACACTTTACACCTTCCGCTTTCATTCTATCCTTAATAAATCTGATTAAATGAGGTTAAGAAATTTTTGATGGAATATTTGCAAAATTTGTAATAAAGTTTACAGATTCGGTGAGTTTATTAGTTGGTTTTAAGAGTTATCCAGTTTGGTGTGTTAGTTGCTGAAAATGTGTTGAACTCTACAAATTGGAAATGTTGATCATAGACATGTTTTACGATTTAAAGATAGTTTATTTCAATAACATTGATTGGTTAAATTTTTACAGAAATTTATTTTTATCAAAATTCAATTGAAGCTTTTATATTATTTCAAATGTAAATATTGAAACAAGATATATTATAGTAAAATTTTCTTTTAAAATTATTATTTACGCTTCATTGGAAACATGAAAAACTAAGACGAATGATAATTAAATATATTCTTAAATACTTTTTGATAAATACTTTTTATTTAAGAAAAATTGAAAAACGGTCCGTCCCCTTATGACGTCTGTTTGTCTGTTATATAAATTTGATAGCACAAAAAAGGAAACAACTGGAATGAATAGCAATAGATTTCGTTTGCGAATATTGGAATATTTTACCTTACTTTTGATGAATATGAATATATGCTAGTATCGTACTAACAGAGAAAAGGGATGTTCTTTGCTATTCATTCCGATGCCTTGCTTATGATGAATATGATGCTAATGCCATACGAACAGAGAGCGTGAATCCCTTGCTATCAGTTCCGATGCCGATGTCATTCAAACTTGATAACCAGCTGAGAATATGAATCCTCCACACTGTCATGCATGAGTAATAACTATAGCGGTCGTTTTGTACACCTTCTTGTGCGAACGAATATAAAAATACCTGCAGTGGCATTCTTAATATGTTTCAATAAACCTTCTTTTCCTTATAGAAGCTGTATCGTCACAGATGTTATTTTTCATTTTTTCTTGGAAACTATAGGCTGCTTATCTATAATTCTTTACATATAACTTCGATTTTGATGAATATGAATATATGCTAGTATCGTACTAACAGAGAAAGTTGATGTTCCTTGATATTGATTCCGATACCTTAGTTATGATGAATATGATGATAATGCTGTACGAACAGAGAGAGAGAGTGTGTGTGTGTGTGTGTGTGCATTGCTTGCTATCAGTTCCGATGCCTATGTCATCCGCAAGCTTGATGACCAGCTGAGAATATGAATCATCCACGCTGTCATGCATGAGTGATATGGTCGTTTTGGTCTATAGTGATCGTTATTTTCTTATTTGTATAAATTACAAGTCAGTTTGTAATTTTTTTTTTAATAGAATATTCCATTTATACACATACACATCATGTTAGATGCCGAGAACTGAAATTATATTTTTATCCAAAAATGTGGTATTTCTACTATCTTTCACAAGGCAACTTGGGTTATTTTTCTGATATATTTGAGAAATAAAATAAAATAAACGTATCTCTTCAAAGTAATAATACAAAAATTTTAATTTTTCATGATGATATTCATCTATTTAAGAAAAAAAGTTACCATATAGAAGTCAAGTTTGATGAATGGTACATTCGAATTGTTTTCAGGTGCGAATGATTTTATTAATGAAAATATTTTATTTATTAATTTAATTAAGAAAAGCATAAGTGATCATGTCGTGTTTTCACGAAACATTTGATGAATATTATTCGTCAGATTTAAAAATAGAGCAGTTTTCGGTTTAAACCCCATTTTGGTTTTTTTTTTCAGGTCATTTGGGTTTAAAATCCATTTCTAATAAAAACGGAACTTCTGCCTATTAATCCTCAGGAAGAATTTTCTGAATTTATTTCGATTTATTGACGATTATATTATTATTTCTGATTTAAAATGAGTTTAGTAAACAGTCAATAAATCCTTTCTGACTTACAATAACGACAGAAAATCCATTACTGTCTGGATTGCAATAAAAATTATTTTGTGGTTAGCTACTGCTATTTGAGCGAAAGTTCATTTTCGGTAACGGTAAACATAGCTAAACAGATCAATTGCCTTATCAAGTGTGAAAACTGTTAGTTCTTCGTTGACATAACTCGAACCAAGCTTGTGTTTATTGTGCTTAAATTGGCAAGCTCTCCCTTCCTATTGAATTTCAGTTTTATGTATTATTAATAATGTTTATTATTATTTTTTTTTTCAATGTTGTAAAAAAAGTCGTCGCTTTTACACAATTTTTAATTCTTGTTATTATTTTACACATAATATTTTAAAGATGGTTTTTACATTTATGTAATAAAATATTGATTTCATACCCTGTTATTTTTTGCTACTTTTCTTCATATTGTTGGTAGGCATTTTTAAATTTGGGATGGTGCCGCGAACCAAAAGATTTTAAGAACCATTGCTTCCAAGACCGTGTAATTGCTTCTAATTTTCTTCTGCTCAGATTTAGCGTTCAATTCCTACATGTTTTTTTTTAAATTTTAATTATCTCATAATTAGTCGTCTCTTCAATGTATAAATAATTAGATCAATTCTTTATTTTCTCTCTCAGTATCACTTCCAGCCTCTATTACGTTTACGTTAACAACGGACTTTTTAAAATCATTATAATTGAACAAGAAATCATTATTCTATTAAATTGGTTAGATAGCAAGTACAAAAGCCACAAAACCCATCTATGTTTACATTTCTTAAAAGAATATCTTGTTCAGGTAGAAGTTTCAAAGAAAAACTGAAACTGAACTGATTGCAATTGACATAATAAATTAGTTCAGCAAAAAAAAAAATTTTCTTACTTCTTTGCTTTTTTTAAATGTAATATTCGAAGTCAATTAGGTTAAAAACTATCAAACTTACTTCAAATATAGGGAGCCTTTAATCTAACTGGTACGTATAGAGATAATATACGAGTCTATGATATTTTATGGGATATACACTGGAGTGACAAAAGTCATGGGATAGCAATATGCAAATTTTCAGATGGCAGTAGCATCGCTTAGAACAGGTATAAATGCGCAGTGCTTTCGCAGAGCTTTCATTTCTGTTCAAGTTATTCATGTGAAGAGGTTTTGACGTGATGATGACCGCACGACGGGAATTAACAGACTTTGAACGCGGAATGTTAGTTGGAGCTAGACGCATGGGTCATGCCATTTCGGAAATCGTTAGGGAATTCAACATTCCCAGATCCACTGTGTCAAGAGTGGGCCGAGAGTATGAAATTTCAGGCATAACATCCCACCATGGACAGCGCAGTGGTCGACCGCCGCACTTAACGACCGAGACCGGCGACGTCTGCAAAGAGTCGTAATTTCTAACAGACAAGCAACACTGCGTCAAATAACCGCAGAAATCAATGTGGGACGTACAAGGACTTGTCTGTTAGAACTGTGCGGAGAAATTTGGCTTTCTTGGGCTATTCCAGCAGAAGACCGACTCGAGTGCCTTTACTGACAGAACGACATCGCTTGCAGCGACTCGTGGGCACGTGAGCATATCGGTTGGTCCCTAGATGAATGGAAAACCGTCGCCTGGTCCGATGAGTCACGATTTGAGTTGGTAAGAGCTGATGGTAGGGTTCGAGTGTGGCGCAGACCCCACGAAGCCATGGACCCAAACTGTCAGCAAGGCATTGTTCAAGCTGGTGGTGGCTCCGTAATGGTGTGGGCTGTTTTCATGGCATGGACTTGGTCCTCTGGTGCGACTGGACCGAACATTGACTGGAAATGCTTATGTTCAGCTACTTGAGATCACTTGCAGCCATTCATGGACTTCATGTACCCAAACAACGATGGGATTTTTATGGATGACAATGCGCCATGTCACCGGGCCACAACTGTTCGCGATTGGTTTGAAGAACATTCTGGACAATTCCAACGAATGATCTGGCCACCTAGATCGCCCGACATGAATCCCATCGAGCATTTATGGGACATCATCGAGAGGTCTGTTCGTGCTCAAAATCCTGCACCATCAACGCTTTCACAATTATTGACGTCTATCGAGACAGCATGGCTCAATATTCCTGCAGAAGACTTCCAACGACATGTTGAGTCCATGCCACGTCGAGTTGCTGCACTTCGCCGGGCGAAAGGAGGGCCGACACGATATTAAGAGGTATCCCATGACTTTTGTCACTTCAGTGTATTTCGTAATGAATTGTAAAATATAGGATATCCTAAAAAATAAAAATATAATGAATAAATTGTAAGCATTATGTAAGTAATAAGAATTTAAGATCTTTCACAAAATAGCGAATTCTTTGTTAATAGACTCAAATAAAATTAAGAGAAATTCATTACAGAAATCAATCTCTAAAACGATATTCTCTTCCGTGTAACTTGATGTTTATATAATATCAATTCAAATTTGAAAATTCATCATTTAATACATTAATAACAAAAAATTTGTTTTGATTTGATAGCATTAAATTTGACAATTCATCATTTAATACATTAGTAACAAAAAATTTGATTTGATTTTGATAGCATTAAATTTGACAATTCATCATTTAATACATAATTATTCAATAACAAATTAAAAGAAGCACAATTTGACAAAACTTTAACTCTATCTAAATTATTCTTACAAATTAGAGGGTGTTTAATTTTTTCTTCTGTTTTTTCAGAAAGGTAAAAACAAAAAATATACAAAAAAATAGCTGATTTTTTTTGGTGGGAATTAATCAGTCTTCAACTGAATTATTTTTTTTTTTGAGAAGGGATTTTTTCTATGAAAAAAGCATTCGAAAAGTTTTACTGAGTAATTCATCATTTATGTAGTTCAGTAAAAAATGTTTCCCGAGTTTAAAAAAATTGCGTGCTATTTTCTTTATTCAATTGATCGATAATTAAAGAACGCGAACAAAAGTGATGATCTATAAAATATTTATAAAACTCAATATTACATAAAACATCAATTTTTTAATCTTTTGCGTTATGATTTCAAATTGACTTTAAGCTGCTTTTTTTTTTATTACGCTTATTCATTTTATAGAAAACGAAATTCATAAAGCAATAATAATAATAATAATAATAAAATAAATAAGACGAGAAGAAATATATAAAAAAAATTATTTACACATAAGTAGAGAATTTTCGATTCTGTCTATTTTTTTTTAAAGTTTAAACCTACGCCCATTATAATCGATTAAATAGAATATATTTTTTAAGTATAGGATATATTAAAAATACTAATGACATTCGTCAAATTATTAAGATCTAAAGAATGAAATATTATTTGAACTCATATTTCAGACTAAAATTAAAATTACATTATCAATATAAAAACTTCAATGAGAATATAATTTCTACTTTTCTGGTATAAAAGTTTTATTAATTTTTACAACTGCCAAAATTCATAAAATTCTGTTTTTACCAAAGAAAATAATTTTAATTCCAAGTAATCTAAGCGAAAATATGAGATTAAATATTCCTAAAGTATTCCATAAGTAAGATATAATTAATAAAGTGAGTTTAACAAAAATTTATGGCGATAGTAATTCATCACTATTTGAATACATACTAGATTTACATAACTAAATGAATATTTACCCTCAGGCACTTCATCTATTAATACACATGTGATTTACATTTCTACATCATTGAATATTTCAATATATTTTAAATCATTGGTAAATTCTTTTTTTCCCAACATTCTAACATTTTTATAGAACAAGATTCTTCGCTTAAATACTTTAGTTTCATTTTCTCGGATTAATAAATTCCATTTAATTTTAATTTTTTTCATTATAAAGGACTACTACTGAGTTCAAAAAGTAAGAACAATTTTCAATTTAAAATTCCCGGGCTTAGGAAGTTCAATATTTTTTTTTTTTAGGTTGCTGGCACTGTTCTTGACCTCCGTGTGAAATTTAACGTTGAAATATTCATTAGTGTTTGAGTTACGCTTGGCTTTGTGAGACGCTAAAACGGATTCCGGCGATTTTTGAAATGTCTGAATTAAATGAGCAAAGAACTTGCATTAAATTTTGTCTGCGGAAACGTGTAGAATGTTGCAGAAGACATTCGGTGAACATTCTGATATCGGAAAGAAGTTCAAAGTGGTATAAGCAGTTCAAAGAAGGCAGAGAACGCGTTGAAGATGAAGAACCCTCTGCTCGACCATCAACCTCAACCGCAAAGCTGGATGTGATTCGGCGCGCGTTTCGAAGGCCATCCCTGCCGATGACTTTTTAGCATGTATTCAGGATTAGAAAAAGTTGGCATAAGCGCATTGTGTCCGTAGGGGACTACTTTGAAGGCGATGAAATAAATTTGGAAAAATAAATAAAAAGTTTTTGAAAAAAAAAAAATTGATCTTACTTTTTGGGCACAATAATAGTTCAAGATTCTTCGCTTAAATAGTTTCATTTTTTGCATTTCTGGGATAATAAATAATAATATTAAATATAATAATAAATTCTTAATTAAATCTAATAAATTCCATTTAATCCATTTAATTTTTATTTTTTCATTATAAATGATTATAAGAATAAAAGAAAACATGTGAAATAATTTTTATCCGAGAGCACGTGCTTGTGGTTTTATATCAATACCATACCATGAAAAAGTCTGAAGAATGTAGCTGTAAAATCTCGTTTAAGTGCATGGAACAGTTTTTATTGTCTAATTTACCGTTCAAGTGTTTTTTAACGGTGAATTGACAGTTTTGTTTACAACTTCCATTATCTTATTTTTTTAGCGTCAGAGTCCCTGTTGAGTAAAAGATTGACTTGTCAGCGTCACACACAAAGGTGACAGTCTATGCACCCATACAAAGCGATCGATTTGAAGTTCTAATAATTGGCCAACTGAAGTGACCACTTTTATTCTCCCTGCCCTGCCCTGTGTCATGGGGATGCTATTACGTCATCCTCAGTGTAATCCGGGAAGACTAGTCTAACAAAAGGGCCAGGGAAATATCTTATTTGAAAACGTACTAGGGATTCTGCAGTGGGACTCCAACTGAGTCAGTGATATCAAAATGATTCTCTTCTGAAATTTTCATTTATTGCTACGATGTGCAAAACTAACACAAATACTGGCTATCGTATTTTTTTTTTTTTTTTTTCCTAAATGATATCTAAAATTTTTAAGAAGTTAATGTTTTCTTTTCTAATGTATTTGTTTTAAATTCTTATTTCAATTCATTTTTATTTTTCATTAATTCACTAATCGTCTGCGGGGAAACGTGTTACGGACCCTAATTGTACCTGAGTAACTTAACTTAAAGTTAACTTACTTCATTCTTTTTATTATTTAACTTAACAGCGTAAATTTTTTTTTTTTTATTTAAATTCACGATGTAATTTAACTATATCAATGATTATGTGAGGTTTTCTGGGTATATTTACTCCATAAGTACTCCGAAACAGGTATGTCCTTTTCCGTTTTTCTTTAAAAATAATGAGCAATAGAAATAATTTGGAACTTTAATAATAGACTTTTGAAAACCAGATTTATTATGATATTTTCAGAAACAATCATCTCAAAATAATCTCCATAAAATTGTGTGAAATCTTTTGATCGAAGCGTCGTAATTTATTTTGAGTTACATAAAAAAAAAAAAAAAATTCTGAAATTCAATGTATATATCATGCTAACAAAGAAAAATTTTGACTGATTTGTTCAAAAATTTTATTTAAATTATTTCCTTCCCATTTTTTCAAATAGTGACCAACAATGAGAAGAAACAAATATATATATATATATATATATATATACTCATACATAATATCATTATTATATTGCTCATTATATAATACCAAATAATGAGTAAAAACAATTACACACATATATATATATATATATATATATATATTGAATAATAGTCTTTAAATAATATTGAATAAATGCATTTTGAAATATTTAAACTAGGCTTTCGTATGTGAACAATCTTTTTCATTGTACTTTTAAACATAATTTTAAATGAGATGAAGCAAACAATATTTATTAATCTAACAGCAATAGTAAAAAGTCCAAAGATAATTTGTTTAAAGATATTATTTAAACATATAAAAAAACATATATTTATACATTTAAACATATATTTATGTTTTAAATGTATAAATAATGATTTTAAACATATATTTATACATAAAAAAAGACTAAAAATTAATGTATCATAGAATCCTTTAATGGAAGGATTTATTTTTGTAAAAATATCCAATTTTAAAGTTTATTCTTCTTATCAATATATTAGAATTCAATTTTAGCAACACGAAAAACCAATAAAAATTATAAATTATTTTTACTGTTAACAGCGTTGGCAACAATAAGAATAAATACTTAGCAGGCAGCATAGTTATTTTTTAAAAATTTATTTTTGGTTTCGATTTTTATTTATCTTAAATTAATTTTATAGATAAAAATATATAACATTTTTCATAATAAAGCAAAACTTTAAATTTGTTTCAAAATATGTAACTGAAAAAGTTACTTTATTTGAAATTACTTACAATAATTTTCCAAATCGAACAAATTTAAAAATTTGTACTGAGGAGTACTTTTATGTAAAGGTTCAACTTCTCCCGTGAAAAAATTTTATAGGTACATTTTTATTGTCCTTTATCATCCTTTGCATGCATATAGAAATAATTACATTGTGATACTTTATTCTTTTACTCCAAAATTACTGTTATTCTATGTGCTAGGTATGCTACTGTGCGAAATATAACATTTTAATTTATTTTTATCCATGTATACCAAGTACTTAATTTTTTTCTAGTATGAATAGAAATTAAGAGTTTTAACATGACCATTGGTGAATACTCTCTTGTAACAGTATGGAAATTAAGAATTACTGTAGTTATTAAATTAGTTAAAATTACTGTAGTTAGAAATTAGAATTACTGTAAAATTTGCCTGTAGAGCCAAGTTTGTAATCTGCATAAAATGGCTATATTTTTCAGTTCATTCCTGAATTTAATAATATCTAATTTTTAGAATAAATAATTCTTCCAGGTGAAATTATTTAGCATTTTCAATTAACATTAATTTTTTAGTTTCGTTTAATAATCAGATACCATTACAGTTATTAAATTACAAGGAAATTATTAAACAATATAAATTGAATATTTATGTAACAATATACCTGAATGAAGTATTTTTGAGTTGCAATTAATTTTGTAGCTACAGATTTAAAATATTTTTAAAGCATCTACTGAACCCAATTACCATTTTAACAGCCATTAAACAACCATTTTACCATTAAACTACCATTTTAAATTAACTTATGATACCATTATAAATATAAATACAATTGATATAAAAACAAACACTATCATATCGATAAATGAATACAAAAGTTACATAACGTCATTATTTTCTTTCTTTTTAACTTAAAATTTCTGTATAGATTTTTTATTCTCCAAGAAATGTTTAACTTATATCGTAACAAGTAACTTATATCGTATTATTTTTCTTTTTAAATTTGAAAGTTCGTTATTTCTGACGCTGGCAAAAAAAACTAAGTATGGAAAAGAAACAGGTTGTCACAAAAGTACATTGGGTTTCTTTCATGCAGTGAAACATTTCACGGTTGAAGAAAAACCACAACGTATTTATACATCATAAAAGAGAATAAAATAACCTAAACCTCAAGACAAAATGACTTCAGGCTATAAAAAAAAGAATGAGTAAAAGAAAAATCTTACGTTTAATTGTTGAAATATCTTATGTTTAAATGTTAATAATCTGTGCTAATATCACACGTCTCAATAAAACAACTGAATATGTTTAAAAATATAATAGTAAACTTTTACGAATGGAACTTTTTGTTGCAAGTGAGTTTAAGTAAACAATTCCTTCAACATTATTCTTTAACAACTTATTATCAACTTCAACACTACTATATTGTATGCTGAATTTTTTATTATTTGCTGTCAAAAAAACTTTTGAATTTTGAAAAATGTTATACTATTTTACGAACTCAAATAAAACACAAAAAACCAAACTTTATTTGAATACAATGGAATTATACTACAAAAATAAGTCAATAAGCACAAGTTGTCTACAGATTACACATTAATTTAACTGCTGAAAATCGCGACAATATATTATAGCTGAAAAATTACCATATATGTGATATATTTAGATATTAATTTCCTTTATAATACGTTACAAGCAATTTCCCCAATTTTTTAAATAAAATAACCCAATGATTAAATTGATTTCAATAGAAAACAAAATTAAAGGTTACTATCAAAGATGAAATTTTACAAGAAGGTTGGAAAATATATTTTGAAAAGCACTTTATTTGAAATAAATTATTTACCTCTAGGAGTTGATTATTCCATAAATCTTTTGGAATAATCTTTTGTTGAAGTATTTAACAGTATAAAAACTAATTAATGTTAAAACTTCACAAATTATTGCTTACTCTACGTAATATAAAATATAATAAATCAAATAAAGATATTTATCCCATTAAAAATTAATATTAGTTATTAACACTAATTAATTAATACATTTAAGGAAACTAAAAACTTTGGTTTCTAATTTCACTACTGTTAATTTCTGAACATTATTTAAGTACGATGTTTGAAATCGACATTTTTAATAGTTTAAGTAAATAATTGGAAATTTATTAAATTATATATTTATATTACAGAAATTTATTTCATTTTCTTGATTTATTTTGTATTGAATGTAAATCCCTGTATATTTTTAATATCAAAATTAATTTAAGTATAAAATAAATATTTAAATTAAGTAAATTAATAAATTAATTCCTGCTAATTGTTAATATTTATAAAATTATTTATTTTTTGTACTAATTATTATTATTTATAGAGTCAGAGATATATATCGTATAGAAATTCAATTTTTCTAAACTTCCTTTACTTTTTAATCAATAAAGGTAATATATATTTTGTTAATAAGATTAGATTCAAATACATATTAATTCCTACTAGCTTTGTCTATAATTTCCGTTAACTATTAGCTAACAAAAATACAATTTCTTTTAACTGAAATTTTTGTAGAATTGATTTCTTCAACAATTTAGCAACCAATTGAAACATTATATACGAAAGACATTTTTCATATTTTCGAAAGGTAATATGAGTTCTGTTATACAGAAACAACAATTCCTAAACTAATATTTATTAACTTTGTAATAAAACGACAATTCTTAATAAAAGATTTCCAAAAACAAAAACTTAAGTTTTAAATTTCAAAAGAATAATGCAACTGAAAGTCAAAATAAAATAATTTTTATACGTTATTCAATATAATTTAAAAGATATAGAAAGATGATGTTTGACTTGAGGATGATGATATCAAGATGATGTCTTACTGGAATCCAGAATTAAAGGAAATTTAATAAACAGTTACATGTCACAGTAGGTTTCATCCCAATTAAGGAATTTTTTCTTCAAATTAAATTATCATTAGAAATTATTATATTATTATAGTTTTACAAATAATAAAACTAAAATTGTGATTGGAAGTGTGGTTATTAGGTAACCTTAAATTTATAATGTCTATTTATTCAAGTGTTTCTCTAAATTCCTTATGGCCAAAAATAAATTAAAATTCTGAATGCTAATTTTTACAATTATATGATAATTGCAATTTCTCATAGTAAAGCTAAAGCTTTTATATTAGTTTATGCTCTGATGGAATTTAACATTTGTTTTAATTTAAATAGAATTACTGTTGTACATTTTTAAAGTACAGCCTTAAACACAATTAACTAGTACACAAATAATACACTACAATTAACATTTTTGAAATGTTTTGAACTGATTGATCTATACAGAATAGGTTGATAGATATAGATTGATATTTAGAATTAGTGTCGTACATTTTAAAAATACAGCTTTAAACACAATTAACTAGTATAATTAACATCACACTGCATTAACACACTACAATTAACATTTTTGAAATGCTGAACTGATTGATCTATACAGAAGAGACTATATTTTCTATATCCAAATTTTTCATTTATGGTTATTTACGTTTTTATTTAAAATGGTATTTTTGAGATATTTTGATATCAAATCTTTAGATCTTAATTTATTTAGTATTCTTTGTTATTTTAAATATTTATAAAAAATTGCATCATTTTATTTTGTAAATATTCATTATTTTTTGTTTTAATATTAACCTCTGTATGTAAACAAATAAATGTTTCTTTTTTTTACTTTTTAAGATTTGGACATTTGGATACAAGCGTAGAGCTACATATCATTTTTTCATAAAATTATTACATATTGGTTTTTGATAATTATATTAAATGTTCAATTATTATTATTTTTTTCATTTTAGAAATTTTAGAATTTATTTATCATTGTTTCATATTTTTATTATTATTATTTTTTAAATTGACATTTTGTTATTTTTATTTTTATTTAATTGACTTATTTTTTTTTTTGACTTTTTGGTTTTTTTGGTTCCATAGAAACATGTTAATTAATAGTCCAAAATGTCTTAGATAATAATTAAATAAATAACAAATTCAAATAAATGTAGTGAAGATTTCTTAATTATGTGTCTGTAATTTTTTAATATTCACAACAGTATACATTTATGTGTCTAAAAACCTTATTTATTTTCACAATATTGACAATTATTTTTATTTTATTATTTATTTTGACAGTTTATTTTTGACTTTTTATCCAAATTCTTTTAATTATTTTGCTTGATGTAGTTAACATCAGTCGTTTTAAATTAATCTTTTTACAAATATTTTATCTCACATTAATAGAAGTTACTTTTAAAAGACTGTGATTCTATAATTATAATAATAATTATTATTAAATAATTTTAAATCAGTTAAATTTCCATCATAATGAATCTTGAAAAATATTTGTTACAAAAGCAATTTAAATATTTAAGCATTCTTAATTAAACATTTTAATTAAAGTGTAAATTTGTTTATCAAAAATATTTTGAAATCAAATCAAAATTTTTTGTAATAATATGATTATATTTTTCTACTAGTTCAGGAATGGTATCACAAATGAATTTCATTTATTCAAACAAAATTTAAGTTAATATTTTTTATTTATATTCGAATTTTTTCATAAATTTATAACTTGGAGCTTATAACTATATTTATAAATTTATAACTTCAAGATTATCATTTAAAAAATGTTTGTAGATGTGAAAAGAATTTGGATTTAAAAAAAGAATTGTTTGCTCATACTTTTGTTTTTGAAAAATTCTAATTCTAAACCTTATTCATCATTTTTATGCAGACTTGTCTTAATATCAATAATTAATGAACAAATCATTATTTATTTGTAAAATTATTCTAATCTTAATAAATCAAAATAAGTTTTTATTTTTATTTTTGTCTCTTTCAAGAAAAAGAATCATTTCTTTAACGAAACGATGAAATTTTAAAATTTAATTTCTTTTATTTTAATGCAATAACCTAATTACAAATTCTTTCAGCAATAAAAGTTTTCATACAGTACATTTCATTTTTATGCGATGTAATTCAAGAACTTTATTTTCGGTTATTTTTAATACCATTGAAGCTATCACTAGCATACTTTTTCTGATTTTTATAATAAGTAATTTGTATAATGGATATTTCCTTGAATCAGTTCTGTAAAAATAGTTTTGTTTTAAAATAAAAGTGGTAAAGTTGTTCTTGGTAGATAAAACTATATTATCTTAGTTAAACTTACTGAAATCGGCGTCACCTAGGGATATCACGGTTGCCTAGGTGATGCCAGCGGACTTCGGATTTTTTAACGTTTAAGGCATTCCCTCGAATTGGGATTTTAAGAGATTCTTCGCTTTGACTGTCTGACTTTTGCCTCTTTATTTTCTTTACTAATATCTAAACCAGAAAAAATGCAGACTTCCAAGATTGTAATTTATTGATTGCAATGTTTGCATTTTAGACAATGCATGAAATGAGAATAGAAAATTTGCAAATAGCTTGTCCTATGCACATACACAAAAAACATATAGAATGTTTTACTGTTAGGTTAAATAACTCGAAAACGTATTTCGAGTTAGGGTTAGATTATATTGAATTTAAAACAATTTTTTAGGAATTTATCTAATGTATTTCTTTTTTTTTTTTTCTTTTTTTTTTTTTTTTTTTTTTTTTTTTTTTTTTTTTTTTTTTGGCATCAGCAATTAATTTATAAAAAACTTTCATTTTGATTTTTCTTAAATCCTATGTTATCTTACACTATTTTTCAGTATTCAAAGAAAGTTTTAAAAGACTGAAATTTTAAAAGCCTACTATGCAATTTTTTCCTCAAAGAACGAAAATTAATAAATGTTTTTTTTAATTAACAGTTTATTTTAATATTACTTTAACAGAAGTGTTAAATTAACAAATCTCTAATCTTAAAACAATAATTCATATTGAATTACGAATTATTGTCAATAATATGAATTATAATTAATTATGAATTATTGTTAATAATATGAATTATAATTAATTATGAATTATTGTTTTAAGACTAGAGATTTGTTAATTTAACTCTTCTGTTAAAAAGTAATTGAACTAATTAACTAAAGTAATTTAAATTAACTAATTATAAAAAACATTTATTAATTTTCATTTTTTGTGTGAAAAAAATGTTATATATATATATGGCGGGGTGGGTGAATGATGACCAAGTGGATAACGTTTTGAAATTCTGAGCTAGGTTAGCCTAGTTAAAATTCCTCAAATGAAGTTGATCCAAACAGGAGAAGACTGGAGAAGAGGCGACCTGATGACCAATCGGCTAACGCTCTGGCCCTTAGTACCACAGGCTTCAGGTTCGAATCCGGGCGATGGCATGGTTCGGAATCCACGTTAAACTATAGGTCATGGTCTAATTATCCAAAGTGTGCAAAAAAAAAAAAATGACCGTAGAGAGACAAACCAAACAAACGGGAGAGGAAGAGAGTAGTGTGTAAACTTCCAAATGTAATCCTTGGGATTGTTCGTCCCATATCGGGAGGTAATATGTGGAAGAATGTATCACCTTCAATATGATACAAAAACGATCTTCGCCTTGGATATCGCTGAATCTGCATCCTATCAACTGTTCAAAATGACTTCAAAAAAAAACTCTCCATTTTTTTTTTTTTTGAAGTTTCAATTTTTTTCTACAGTCATATTCGTAGAATAAAATTATCCGAATTTAATATCTAATTCCATCAATTTGTGTGTTAAATATTATGCAAACTGGCATACAATACAGCTTTTTCTAATTTTTTTTTTTTTATTCTTTAGAAAAAAAACATAAAGGAATTTAGATAATTGGTTTTAATATAGTTTTAAAATTCCGTGTGTATAAAAATAAATAATAAATAAACTTGGAAATATTTTTATATTCAAATATTTTAGTTATAACTATTCCACATTTGTGAAGAGCATCCTTTATGTCACAAACATGCATTTTGACTATAAAATGAGTGATGTGAAAAAGTAGTTGTGCACTTTCTATGATTATATAAGTAATAAAAATGTTAGAAAATGTCCCGGTGGTTTTAGAAGTATACACCATAAATAAGAATACTATTACGGATAGATTTTAGCTTTAAATTTTCTCGTAAATTAGAATTAATCTGTTTAATGGAACTATAATTTAATTTTGATACCATCACAGAATTGAAAAGAACTATTCAAATTAATGTAATGAAACATTTTGTAATCATATAAATGAAAGATGCACTTCATTTGATCCAATCTGGAATTAATAAGCAGTAATCAGCAGTAAATGTACGGCCTGAATTAATCAGCCTTATACTTCTGGTATTGGTTTTCAATGTCAAATTATGATTTGACTAGGATATGAAGCTTCCAGTATCTGGAAAATGACCAGTTACAGATACAAATCCAATTTTTAAATAGTTGTTAATAATTTAGGTAAATGGTATCCAAACTACTGTTCAAAAGAATCGTTAATCCTGCAAATGCTTGCCAGACATGCCTTAAATGCGGTACAGTAAATTGATTTTTCAATAACATGAAATAATAATCTGTATTTAATTTACTATAAAAATACAGGGGTTTAAAAAATTATGGATTGAAATTATATAATAGAATTCCTCAATGTAATAAAATTTAATAATAAAAATTCATCTGACAATTTTTGTAGTTTTTTTTTTTTTTTATGAAATTTTAAATGATAACGTCTTTAAAAGGAAAATCAAATTGAAAAATTAAAATTTTATGAAATGAAAAATTAATTATCAGTAGAATTAATAATCAGTCATCAGCCTTATACTTCTAGTATTGGTTTTCAATGTCAAATTATGACTTTAACTAAAATATGAAGCTTCCAATATCTGGAAAATGACCAGTTACAGATACAAATCCAATTTTAAATAGTTGTTAATAATTTAGGTAATGCCTTACATTCTTTCATACCTTAAATTCGGTACAGTACACGGAATTTTTCAAAAATATAAAATAATAATTAGTATTTAATTTACTATAAAAAATACAGGAGCTTTAAATCATATAATAGAATTCGTCATTGTAATAAAAATTTATATGAATTAATAAAAAAATTCCGCTGACAATTTTTGTAGTTTTTTTTTATGAAATTTTAAATGATAACGTCCTTTAAAGGAAAATCAATTTGAAAAATTAAAATTCTATGCCATTAATTTCAAGTTGTAAATAAAGAGCATTTTGATTGTAAAATATTTAATTTTTAGGTTCGCTAGTTTACTCTTTTGAATCGTATATGAATGCAGATATTTTCAATTTTAAATAAAAAAAATGAGATTTTATATACACAAGAAATTTTTCTTATTCCTTTCTAATGCTTATTTAGTTCCTTTCTGTACACAACTAACGTAAGTTCATACCTATGATATAAAAATGTCAAATTTAATAGAAGAATAGCGAATAAATTTAATAAATTTATTTATTAACTTACATGTGGCGTACATATCATGTTTTTATGAAAAATTTTAATTCGTATCAGTTATAAAAATTATGTTTAAAACGCTATGTTAGTGTAATTTGCTAGGTTTGGGCCTTCGTCGTTTGAATGCAACAGCTTGGATGTGATTGGTTTGAGTAAAGATTCGAACTTTCGAATTCTAATCTAATGAAATGTCTTCTCCGAAAAGGTATAATCTAAAAAGTAGGTACTCTCGATATTCGACATAATTTCAGATTATGATTAATTAACCAAAGGCATTAAACTTTTGAACATTAATATACACCTTAAATTCTATTTTGATAGAATCACTGGATTGTTCCCAAAATGGTTATATTTATTTATTATGAGATAGTACAATGTACAAAATTTAATATGTATATTTTTAAAGAAATAGAAATCAGTATATAGTAAATGAAATAAATTTAAAATTCCAATTACAAATTATGAAAAATGTTTCAAAACGTTTCAAATCTATTTAATTTAGAAGTTTGATTTAAATTACAACTTATAAAATAGTTATTCTTATAGAAGGATAATTACACCATTTAATAATAATTAGACTATTAATTAATAGCTTCACTATTTGATAGCAAATACTAATCTATTGAGAGGCTATAATGAAACTAATGCAAATTCTAATAAATAAATTTTATAAAAACAAAAAGACACATTTTAGGATGGTTGCTGCTTTTTTTTATCTTAAATACAGGATTTAAGGTTCTTTGAAATTAACATAGACTATTACCAAAATCATCTTCACTAACAATGCGTGATAATCCGATTTTTAAAGATGAAAGAAAAACAAAATAAGATAAGTTGTGTTTTACGTATTTTTAAATTTTTTTCTCTAATTTGACATGCGTTTTTACTACCATTTTTTAAAATCTTTCGTAAAAAATTACTTATTTAACTAACAAAATACCAAATACTAACTTAAGGAAATCTTTTTTATTCTTAAATTATTCTTTTTCCAATTACATAAACAATATTTTAATAACTGAAGCAAATTAAACAATTTAATCAATAAACATGTATTTTATTTCTGTGATTATGATTATTTTTATATGATTACTAGTGCAGCCCTTTTAAAGACTGACTAGAAAAAAATATAAATTTTGATAAACGCTTATACATTATTTCCTAATTATCTACTACTTACAATTATCAATTATCAATTACAAATTATAAAAAGGATTTTTACTTACCAGAAATATTTTTTTTAAATAACAACAACAATGTAGCACAATTACGTATTATAAACGTTAACAAATTACAATCCAAGTGATAGCAGGCATTCAACCATCGTCAGTAGTGTTTAATAAAACTCCATTGTGACGTTGAAAAAATCTGTCTGCATCCAAGAATACATAAAAATATATATCAGACGTATTGAACCACTTATTATATATGTATACTTATATGAATTCATATATTACATTGAGGTGAAGGAAATTAAATTAATCCTAGAATAGATAAATTAGTGGCATTAAACTAGTCCCAGAATAAAGAAATTAGTGGTATTGAACCAATCTAGAATAATATAATTTTGTTAAAAGAGGTTAAAATTACAAGAATGAAATAAAAACAATATACTGAAGTAATATTATATTTATTATCTTTCAAGCAGTTTTTCTTTTAATATTATATTTATTATCTTACAAGCAGAAAAACAGAGACTAGAAATATTAGCAAATGATTCTGTTGCAATAAATTAAATGTGTTGCCATTAGGAGAAATATTTTCTGGAAATTTAATATGGAATGGGCTACTAAGAACTGTAAAAATAGAATGATAGATAATTAAGCAGATTATTATTAATAAAGTGTTTACCATCATATTAGTTTGTAATGAAACAAATAATTAGACAAGATATTAGTAAGATGGTAAACATATTATGCATTTTATTTTTACTACCCAACAATCTTTTGAAAAAACAACTTGAAACCTATTTCTACCTGAACACATATCAACCCACACATAAGTATCTACCTACACGTATCTATCGAGATAAAACATAAAATAACCAGACTTTTAAAGCCCAATAAAATGTATGCACTATTTTCAGAGGATTTATCTAGACTTTCGGTGACAATCCAAACACCACTAAGGTCTGAAAAATACTATTGTGTATCTAGTCAGTACCAGGACATTTATCCTTTGGGTTAGGGAACATATTTCTGCAAAGAGTGAGACAATAAAATCGGTTGCATCTATAGAATAAATCTGGTATTTATTCTCTGGGTCTCGATGGATCTGTATAGACAGACATAAGAAAAAGAATTTAGCCCTCCACAAAGCTTAGATCAATGAATTATATGGTTACCATCCTAACTAATGGTGTAATTTATTGTTTCCCTGACTAAAAGCGTTCTGAAAGGACTTATAAATTATTTCTTTTACCTAGGAGCAATGAAACTTACTTAACTTTTTCAGTAATGACAGATTCCTAAGCTTCTTAAATCTAACCTTAACTCTTTTACCGCTCTCAAAAAAAAAAAAATGTTTGATAAAATTGTTCTGATTGTTTTCATAAAATTGTTCTAATTGTTTTCATAAAATTGTTAGGATTGTTTTCATAAAATTGTTATTATTATTTTCTAAAATTGTTAGGATTGTTTTCAAAAAATTGTTATGATTGTTTTCAAAAATTGTTAGGATTGTTTCATAAAATGTTTATGATTTTTTTCATAAAATTGTTCTGAAAATTGTAAAAATTGTTCTGATTCTTTTCATAAAATTGTTCTGATTGTTTTCATAAAATTGTTCTGATTGTTTTCATAAAATTGTTCTGATTCTTTTCATAAAATTGTTCTGATTGTTTTCATAAAATTGTTCTGATTCTTTTTCATAAAATTGTTCTGATTCTTTTCATAAAATTGTTCTGATTGTTTTCATAAAATTGTTCTGATGGTTTTCATAAAATTGTTCTGATGGTTTTCATAAAATTTTCTGATGGTTTTCATAAAATTGTTCTGATGGTTTTCATAAAATTGTTCTGATGGTTTTCATAAAATTGTTCTGATGGTTTTCATAAAATTGTTCTGATGGTTTTCATAAAATTGTTCTGATGGTTTTCATAAAATTGTTCTGATGGTTTTCATAAAATTGATGGTTTTCATAAAATTGTTCTGATTCTTTTCATAAAAATTGTTCTGATTCTTTTCATAAAATTGTTCTGATTCTTTTCATAAAATTGTTCTGATTCTTTTCATAAAATTATGATTGTTTTCATAAAATTGTTATGATTGTTTTCATAAAATTGTTATGATTGTTTTCATAAAATTGTTATGATTGTTTTCATAAAAAATTGTTGTGTTGAAATTTTTTTATGATTTATTCTTTTTTATGTTAAAAGAAATTAAAAAAAATTAATAAAAATCAGTGAGAAAATAACCCAAAGGATTACCATAGTATTTATAAAGTTATTTTAAAAATAACGGTAAGATATTCATAAATACATAATTGTATTACTGCTTGGTTCGCAATATTAATGGACGTATTTACAATTTTGTATATTTCTACTAGATATTTTCAGAAATGTGTTACAGAAAAATAATTAAAACTTAATGTTATACCTGCTTTTACTATTCTTATATAAAACATTTTAACTTTTTAAATATTTATACATGATATATTTACTATGTTTTGTTACTACTGTTTTTTTATTTATTCAATTTCAGTTGGAATAAATAGCGTTTTAATGAGAAATTATAATTTTTTGTTTAATTATGACTTATTTATTGTATTATAAATTAATTCAAAAATAAAATGAAGATTATAAATATTGTAGAAATAAGACCTAAAAATTATATTTACAAATATATTTGTTCAATTTCTGTAAAACATAATTTATTTTACAAACTAGTTTTTTAGGTAATACAATTTTATTTAGCATACATTCACACTTGATATAATCTAAGAAGTTAAACACAAATAAGAACTTTATAATATTTTCATGATATGAAACAAAAATATAAAATTTTATCAGTTCTCCCATAGTAGCATTTTCCTTTTAAGTTATCATTTTTTTTAACAAAATTGCTGAATTTTCAATATAATTATGCATAGGCACATGTCAGTGAAAAGTTAATTTCATAAGTTAAAAATATTTCAGTAAATATCCACGATAAAATTTTATTTTATTTCAAAAATTCTTATTTTAAGTCATATTTTGCCATTTAAGAAATTCCTATCCATAATTAAAATTATGTATTGGATAAAATAATCAAAAATCTTTTGTTATAAATTATCTTTTAACAAAATTGATGAATTTTCAATAAAATTATGCATGGACACATATCAGTGAAAAATTAATTTTATAAGTTAAAAAATTCAGTAAATATCCATGATAAATCTTTATTTCATTGGTTTTCAAAAATTCTTGTTTTAAAGTATATTTTGCCATTTAGGAAATTACTATCTAATTAAAATTTATATCTTTTGAGTAAAAAATTATAATCATAGCTAGAATCAGTAGATAATTAGCTAACTATTATAATTATTTATTAAAATTATAAGTCAAGAAATTCCAATAATTTTAAAAGCATCAGACTTCCTAATGATTTTAAAATAATTGTTAACATTTTACACTAAAAAAAATACAACTTTTGAATTCTCATATCCATTATAAAAATTTATTTTGCAGTCTATTTTTATAAATAAAAACTCCTTACTTATAAACATATTTCAAAATGTGCTTTTAAATAAAAAGAAACATTTGCGCTATATATAAACTCAATAATATAAAAAATAAAAATTTAAGACACTGTCATAAAAAAGATGGCAGACCAATTATAATTTATCTTATTTTATTTATAAGTAAAACACGATAAAATGTCATCTTATAAAACCATCAAACTAACGAAGCCAATTAAAAATATATTTATTGAAAAATAAAAGATTGTACAGCGTTTTTTAATCAGTTCAAAAGAAATTTTAATTAGGCAAAGATATTCTGTAGCATTTTTATACGAATATTAGTCTATAAAAATTGCGTTTTTTAAAAATAGATTCTTCGCCTTCTTGAGTTTTTTAAATGTATTATTAGAATTATCAGTAACTCAATTTTTTATTTATTTTGTTAACTTTTATGTTTGGTTTATTTTTATTAGTTTTTCATTTCTTGGTATTTTATTTTCAGTGTTTAAAGAGTTATTTTAATTTTACATTCTAAAGTAAATATTAGGAATTCTCAAAGATATTGTTTGCAAGAGTAATTATTATTGTAAGTCAGAATTTATTGAAAGTAAAAAAAAAAATTTTTTTTAAGTTTGAATTGATTTGGGATAATTTTAAATTCATTTTGTTGTACAATTTGGAGAAAATGTTTTGCAAGCCAAAGATACTTTTAATTAATATTCATAACATTAAAAAACGTTTATTTTCACAGAGTCAGTAAGAAATCTAATTACAATTATTGGGGAAATCTACTATAAGGTACATTTATTCTTAATACTACATGATGTTTTAAAAATAGCAGTATTTAAATTTTTTTCTGATACATATAATCACTGTAAACTTATAGTAGTATCTTAAAAGTGACTTCCTTATTCTACATACACATCATTTTACGGACTACTTCTTCATTATTGGCGCAACAGCCCCATTGTGGGCCAAGACCGTCTACCTACTGGCCCTTTTCGAAACAGGAGATGTTCTTACTTTTTACAAGGTACGGTTGCCAGTCCTACGCGCAACAGTCATATTAGAGAGGTACCTACGGTTTAAAGTGGATTCCGAACTACTACAGACGTCCATGGCACTGCCGAGACTCGAGTCCAAAGCTTGTGGCACCGAGCGCCAGAGCGGTAGGCACTCACTCATCAGGCCCCACATTATTACACGAAATAGATATGTTATTTCATTATCTAAAATTAAACTTAATAACTAAAGTAAAATTCTATGCAAGGAATTAAAAAGAATTAAATTTTTTTAAGTGGGGCAGATGAGTAAATAAAAGTTTCATGAAAATTTTAACCATATTATAATTAAAATTCCAAATATATTCAGAAAATAAGACTTATTATTGGGGAAAAATTCACAATAAATACTTGTAAGTGCATTCAAATAATACGTGTATGTTCAAGCCTGAAAAACCTTTCTATATCGGTAAACTTAAAATCAGTAATGTCGGTTAAAATTTTCTATGGAAATAGTTTTAATTTCTCATACTAGTAAGAAATTAAAAAACATGCGATCAGGAACTGAAATGTATGTTTGGACCACTAAGTTATTAAATAATTAGGAACATACCAATTAATTCAAAATTTGTATAAAAATAGTGACCACAAAAAATTATAATAATAAAATTTTAATTTATAAAATATTTAAAAAGTAAAGAAATAGATTATAACTATTGTTCTAGTGGTAGACCAAATCAAAATAAGGACTGTTAGTCTGCGAGAGACTGATTTCCTATAAAGGAACTTAATGAAGTCCCTGCTTTTAAAAACAAGAAGACAAATAAGAGTTTTCCGGGGGGTTCTAACACGACATCCAAATACATGACAGTTACTTCTGAAAGTTTCGCTGAAATACATTAAGCTTTACCCCATCAGGTATAAATCCCTATACACTAAGAGTAATTCAAAATCCTTGAAATAGAAAGCAGTACTAATAGTAAAAATAAAAATTTATATTGGTGATCTGGAGCTATCTAAAATTCATCAAAAAATTCATAAGAGTTTCGTTACAGTTCTTGTAATATCAAAAACCCCAGGGAGAGAAAAAACTGAATACTTGTAGAAAATTTCATTACTATCGTAGTTTACTGAAACACACTTATTGTAGCTACATTGAAGCTTATTTGTCTAATTACATCGGTTTCTAAAAAATTAAGGATAAATAAAAAAAATATTGTGATTGTGAAATTTCAATTCATCGAAAATTAATGAAATCATGTTTTACAAATTAAGCCCAAAATAAAAACTTATATTCTGTCTTAAAACTATAAAAACTTATATTCTGGCTTATACTACATGGCATATACACTCAAGAGCCGAAACATTATGACCATCTGTCAATAACGAGTTGGCCCCCCTTTTGCGCGCAACACAGCTTCAACCCGCCTAGACATGGATTAATACCACCACTTAATACCAGTTAAATACCACTTCCACCTGATCACGTGCCTTCCACGTCATCCAGGAGAGTTCATTGCAAAATGTAGGGGTGATCATAATGTTTTGGCTCTTGAGTGTATACTTAAAACCACATAAAATGGAAATGTACCAAAAGCATAGTACCTGAATTAGATATGTGATGAGCTTCAATACTGAGAGTGATAACCTCTAATATCTATACAAGCACAACAACGATGCTTCATGCTCACAATGAGGGTGTTTATTAATTCAATTAGCTGTGTGATGATTCTGAAGGATTGCAGGAGCCGGGTTAAGTGCAGAAACACGTCCTCTGCAGAGTTAATCTGGATACGAGAAAAGATCTGAAGTATGTTTTGGTATGTTGGTTCTTTGCCTGCTTGAAATTATCTACAAATGGTGGTTATCTGCGACAATTGCAGCTTTAGGTCTTTCTCCGATGTACCTTTAGAAGCTGATTCTGTTCATAGAAATGCCTCTTATAGTGTATTCCACATATCTTGGGTTGTTCCACATGAAACGAACTTTTAGTAGAGTTTCTATAAAATATATAGCTACCAGTATTGAGTTAAATAAGAGTGTTTTATATCATTATATATCATTTTATTTCTTATTTTGTGCTCTGTATAATCGTAGATTTTGTTTGCATATAGTTTTTGAATTTAAAAAAAAAATAATTGTGTTGGTGACATTCTGTTATCCAAGAACAACAAACACTAATGATACATTTGGGAATAATACAGCTAATATACACAGAGTGAGACGATCGTTTGATAAGTTCGGATTAAAATATATAAGCTTTGAAAATGAATCCCTTGTAAATCCTTGAAAGTGTCCTCTGTAATAACGTTCTGAAAGCAAAAGTTGAAACAAACTCTTAAATAATTGTCAGAAAACTTGCTGCTGATGTTGGAGTAAGCATAACAACAATTTTTAGATATCTTGTATCGTTTGAAAAGGTGAAAAAAATAAAAAATGAGTTCCACACGAATTGATAGACAGACAGAAATTTCAATGCTTGCAGATTTACACATAACTGAGTATTTGGCAAAGACACTATAGCGTTTTTGAACTGTATTATTACTTGTGGCAAAAAAGTAGATACTGTATGACAATCTTAAGCACTCAACACAGTGACTAGATGCATATGAAAAACTTAAAGAAGCACTCAAATCAAGTTTACATCCAAAGGTTGGTTTTGTGGAATAAAGGGGAGTTATCCATTACAGATTCCCAGGAATTGGTAAAAAATAATGCATTGTATTACGATGAGAAATTGATGCTATGCATCAAAAATTGTTATAATCAAAACCAGCGCTGATGAATCAAAAGTCCGTTATTCTTATCCATGATAACACAAGACCTCATGTTTAACAAGTCACACTCCAAAAACTGAACGAGTTCAAATTTCAGGCTTATGCTTTATCCAGACTTCTCTCCTACTGACTACCAATTATTTAAACATCTGGACTCGTTTTTTAAGAATAAATGTTTTATCAATCATGAAACTGTCAAAACAGCCTTGCTGAATTTATTAGCTATATATCAAAAAGCTCTTTAAAACTGGTAAAAAAAAGCTTTGTCATCCATGGTAAAAGTGCATTGATGCAGATGGGTTAAATATAGGTTTAATAAAGGTACAATTCGTGTTTGTAACTTTTTAAAAATTGTGTACTCAAAAGTTCATTTCACATGGCACAACCTACTAAAAAGGGCCGATATTTATTTATCTAGCTACATGATATTGACTCTGGGCCAATTCTATTCACCCAATGATTTTCTTCTGATAAATGATATCGAGTACTCATAGCTAAAGAAGGACTATCTCAAATTTTATTACGCAATTTCTACTTGCAAAAACTGCAGAGGCTTTTAAAGCACAATTTGGGCCACGTGTCTAATAACGATAAAATAGAACAGCTTCACTAATTTGTATATCATACCTTAATATAGCAATGCATGTTAAGCAAACTGCGTGATTTTTATAAAATTTATTTATGGCCATGTAATCAAAATTTTTTTCTTAATCTTTTTGGGAACCAGTGTATATAGAAGCATTTAAAAAATTTATGAGCGATAGTAAATATTTATTCTTGGGAATAAATAAAATCGAAATAATAACTGTAATAACAAGCAACTTAGATTGCTGCAGAAATAGCTCTCGAAAGTTAATATTCATAACTTACTGGCTCAAATTTAATAAACAGCTCTTACATACACTCGTATCTAATTTAAGTATTAACGTTTAAGTGAATTGGACAAACGATTTTCGATTACTTACCGAAACATTAAATTCTATTACTTCGCTATTCGAAAGACACACGATAATGATTTGTTTGGCTGATACCAATCTGCGAATGAAATTGCAACAATAAATTTCAAAGAGGATTATTTCAGTTTGTTTTCGAATATGTTTCGTTTATTTATGCCAACACGTTTTGATAATGGAATAAATTTACAGGGATATTTTAATGAAATGGAAATATGTATCGAGGATTTTTTTTTCAATAAGTGTATATTTATTTTTCAAATAAATTTATTACTTTTGATGCTTCAAAAATAAGACATTTGAATTCCGTCATGGCTCATTACGTTTACTTAAGAAATTAGCTTAGCCATTAATGTTAAAGATGCAACTATAATTAAAATTAACTATAACGGTAAGTCAATATTGTTTTCTTATTGCAATTGCAGTTATTGTTTTCTTATTGCAATTGCAGTTATTGTTTTCTTTTTGCAATTGCAGTTATTGTTTTCTTTTGCAATTGCAGTTATTGTTTTCTTTTGCAATTGCAGTTATTGTTTTCTTTTTGCAATTGCAGTTATTGTTTTCTTTTTGCAATTGCAGTTATTGTTTTCTTTTGCAATTGCAGTTATTGTTTTCTTATTGCAATTGCAGTTATTTTTTTCTTTTTTGCAATTGCAGTTATTGTTTTCTTTTTGCAATTGCAGTTATTGTTTTCTTTTGCAATTGTAATTATTGCAATTATTTTTCTCTTTGCAACTTCATTTTTTCAACATCATACAAATCTTAATCAATATCACAAATCTTACTTTACTTAATTCAATCTAGATTTTCATAAGCTTCGAAAGAACTAAAAAAAAAATTAGGATAAAAAAAAAAAAAAGGAACGATTTATTACTTTAATTTAAATAGAAATTGTATTTTAATCATAATCTAATTAATATATCATAAAATGCTAGACTTGATAACGTGTTTTATAGAAACATCTTTCGCCTGGACGCATGTGAATTTTTCTGGTTTTTCACATGAGTGACACAAATGTTGCAATTGCAGTTAGTGACCAATTTCTCTGAAGATATTTAGGAAAGAATTTCTCCCCCTTTTTCTTTTGTAGATATAAGCAACTGTTGGTGCACTTTGAGCTACTCTAAATAGGCTACTAATTTGCCATATCTGTGGAAATGGCCATCAAATTATTAGGCCTAGCATTAAAAAAATTTCAAATATTTTATTTAAAAATATTTCGGACATTAATCAGACACCTAAAATATGTACAAATTTTAATATTTAATATTATAATTTAGAGCTCATGAAATGTCAAATATTTAAGATCTTTAAAATATTAAATGCTCAAATATATCATACTACATATCGTAATGCATAGTTTATATTGTAACATATTTATGACGGACTCAATATTCAAGCAGTACTGTCATTTATTTAATTCTTTCCGATTCTCAAATCGGAACAAATACAACTACAAAATGACGACTCAAACACACAATTAAATAGTTCAAGGGCAGCTTTTTAAAAATAAGCTTACGCTGTCATATCATACACTTTTTTTTGGTCGTATCGTACACAAAATTCACAAAAAATATTTTAAATTACAAAAAAATCAATAGACAATATTTTTTAAAACTTAAGAAATGAAAGACCTATGTATTCATTTTGATTTCAATAGTTTAAAAAATGTTAAGAAATTGTAATAAATTTTGAAAAACAGTTTGAACATTTTCTTCTTTGATTTACAGATGTACTGATTTATTACCATTAATAAAATGATAGGTATTTTTTTTTTTTTTTGTGATTTAACAAATTTTATTATGTTTTTTATAATATGGCAATTTGGACTTATCCTAGTTTTTGCAGTCATATAAAAAGCATTAAGAATCCGAATTTATATTTTCATTGTCATATTGATTAACTCATTATCAGTAATTTATCGCTTTAATCCATATTTATTTTCTATAACAGCAAATTAATTGAAAATTTACGTTGTTTCTCAATAGTAGAAAGGATTTTTTTTTTTCATTTTAAAATGCTTCCAATTCCAATTGCAATAAGAATCTAAAATATACAGGGGAACCTTCCCCCCCTCCCCACAAAAAAAAAACCTCCACAAATTTACATGTATATTTTTAAAGCCTATACAAAATCACGCAGTAATTTTTTTTTTGTTTAAATATAATTATGTGTAAAAAGAACCTTTTATGTTTGAAGTTATCTCTTAAAAATTTAATATCAAATGCTCATTTTTTCCTTACATTAAGAAAGTGAAAATGTTGAATATACGTGATTAAAATGAACGTGTACGTTTTTTTGTCAGTTGTTATTTTGCGTCAGGTATGTGCAGATATAAAAACCAAAATTATTTCTATTATCTTTCAAGATTTAATCAGTATTGACCCTCTAAACATAAAACATTTGACAAATCTATATAACATCAATATCAAGTAAATTTAAATATCAAAATGTATGTACTTCAACAATTGGGTTGTACATTTGATTCTCAAAACATTTAATGAACAATTTAAAATAATTTTGATAAGAAATCCTTAACGAAAGGTAATTGTTACTTTAACTTTTTTTGTTTTAATGCAACTGGCAAACACTTAAACAGTTGTCTCTTATGCCTTAAGGCAAGCGCTGCACCGACGTTATTCACATGGCACTATCCAGGAGGTGCGTGTAGCTTGACGATAAGCTACGGACGAGGCGTAACAATACCCCTTCAACGCTCATGTTAAACAGGGACCTACGGCTTAAAGTGGATTTCGAACCACTAAAAACATCCATAGTACCACCGAGACTCGAACTCGAAGCCTGGAGTACCGAGCGCCAGAGCGTTAGCCTCTCGGCCATCCGGCCCCTTGTTCCTTTAACTTAAATAAGTGAACTTGAAAATTGCTTTTCTGGTAAAATCTGAACTCAAATTTTACTATATGAACAATTTTCAATTGACACATAAAAAACTTAGGGCTGTGTGATTCATAGTCGAAGCATGACGTTAAAGGTAAAAATACAGTTCCTTTGTATTTAATGATTTAACTTATAAATCACCATTACTACTGATGTTTGCTTAACAATTTAATTCTGTGGACGACTATCTGTACGGAGCAAGTAATTCTGCTAATGCAAACAGAGCTCTGTTAGTGCTTAAAATCAATCACAACGAAGTTTATAAAAATTTCAATTATCATAAATATTATTTGGAAAGGTAACCAACCACGTTCAAATCACAATTTTCGTGAAAAAAAAGAATAGTTTTTTTATTGATTAATCTTAAAGATCAGATTTTTACTTTTCAAAAACAAATTTCAGTTTGTTTCTAGAGTCATTAGAAATCGAGATACAACTGTTATTCCATGAGAAATTTTGACACTGAATTCATACATTTAAAACTTTAAATTGAGATTCTGAATAACTGTATTTTTTGTTACACCGCCATATGATAACAATCATAACTCTTACAATAAATTCAGAATTTAAAGAAATTTCAGTTGCATCTTTTTAATGATGTCATGTGTACATTGAACTAAAGGGTTTCAAATACACTCATGTCCATAAATTAAGGATAATGAAGTTCAGGCAAAGAAAGCGACAGAAGAAAAACAAATTTGACTTATTTGTAAGTCTATTTATTAAACAAAAGGTAAAGAGCAAAAAGATGCTATATGTTTGACATAATTAATAAAAATTGCGATTTTTACTCCCTGGAGCAAATTTCAAAAAAGAACCTTATTTATAAAAACAGTATAACAGGGTTAGTATAATGGTTAATATGGAGTATGTCTCCCGGACGGTGCAATACAGGCCTTACAACGCCTAGGCATGCTGAGTATCAAATTATCAATCTGATCTTGGGGAATATTACACCACTCATCAAGCAATGCCCTCCGAAGTTCCGGTTGACAGGTGGGAGGGGGTTGACGGGCTGCAATTCGTCGGTGAAGCATATCCCACACATGCTCTATTGGATTCAAGTCCGGTGAGTATGCTGGCCAATCCATACGGGTGATATCGTTCAATTGAAGGCATTCGTCTACAATGTTTGCAAGGTGAGGACGGGCGTTGTCATCCATAAACAGAAATTCAGCACCCATGGCGCCCCGAAACAAACGTACATGTTGTTCCAGAATGACACCCCGATAGATGTGACCTGTCATCGTTACACTCTGAACATGAAGGTCAGTTCTGGAACCAAGAATACCCTCCCCAAACGAGCCATCCTGCACCACCGTAACGGTGTAGTTCAATGGTGTTCTCTTAGTGGTAACGGGTACCTGGCGCTCTCCATATGAAAGTCCGGCGAGAATCAGACTGCAAACTAAACCTGGACTCGTCGGAAAACATCACACAAGACCACTGTTGCGGTGTCCACAATGCATGCTCTCTACTCCAGGTTAATCGCAGGCTACAGTGAGTTGCGGTAAGTAGAACACATCTGACAGGCCTACGAGCATATAGACCAATGTGCCCTAAGCGTCTGTACACGGTCTGCCTTGAAACTGTAGTACCGGTAGCTGAAGAGAGCTGACGAGACAGGTCTGATGCTGTGCTCCGTCTGTTTCTTTTGGCAGTAACTGCTAAATACCGGTCCTCATTCGGCGTTGTAACTCAGGGGCGACCTGTGCTGTAACATCTACTCACATTACCATCATCTTGGAATCGTTGCCAAAGCCTGGAGATGACACTCTGGGCGATTCAAGTTCCTCGGATACTTCCAGCTGGGTACGTCCACATTCCAGTCCTCCGATAATTCGACCACGTAAAAAATCATCCAAATGCTTCCTTTGTGCCATAACTATGCGGTTATTGCACTGAAAGGCTTTTAAAGCGCTTGTGAACAATTTTACTTCTTTGCCACCATTCCTTATATACCCCTCTCTTACACTCTCGTCATTGTGACGTACTATCCCGCCATCTGGTGGTTTTTCTGTAATTTGCATATTCTTCTTCAAGATGTGTGTGATAATTCTACAGGTGAAATTTTTATTTTAGAGTTCAATTTCTGTGTGATTCTTAATTATCCTTAATTTATGGGCATGAGTGTATAAAGAGGAATTGCAAGCATTTTGTGAAGTTATTACTTTTTCCTTGTATTTTTATCTTAATGACTCAGTCGGCTGTAACTCAGCTACAATTTAGAGCAGTATCATTCATTTGGTTCAATGCATTTATAATGGATATATATACATTTAAACAAGTAAATGTAATATGTTTTGCATATTCTTTTAGTTAGAAGTGTTACCGTAAAATCAAAGAATACATATTTTTGTAAATTTTTCCAAATTTTAACAAATATATAAAATTGAATTATTTTAATTTTTATTTACTCGGTACTGAACTCTAACTTACAACAGAATGGTTATTTGTTTACACTATACTGGAAACCCAGAGAAAACATATCCTAATCACGCGGACTTTTATTATGGTGCTTCTAGCTTGTTAAATTTTATCCTTAGAACATTTAACTATATTTTAAGGCCTTTTAGTCGTTTTTTGTTTAGAATGTATGGTCTTTTCCCTTTGTAATTTTGATTTGTTTATATGTTCTTTTGTTTCTAAGTGGACAAATTTTTATAGACTGCGTTCTAATAAAGCCATAGTAACAACAACATTTTAATTTTCATGTTTTTCTACCTATTTTTACAAGAGCATCAAAACATTTTTTCATAAAATCTTATTTGAAAATTTTGGCCCTCAAAGTGATCAGTTATCTTTTTTAAATACTACGTTTTTTTGAAAGAAAAGATTTTGGCTTTTATTACATTTTACCATTTATATAAATTATTTATAATAAATACAATTTGATTAATAAATTAAGAATTCTGCTTAAATATTTTGAAATTGAATTATTTGAATTTTACCTGATATAAAAATATGACATTTGTGTGGCAAATTTAAATCGAAATTTTAATAAATTTAAATTTAAATAAAAAATTAAAAAATAGAAATAAATAGTTCTTAAATGTATATATATATATATAAAGATAATTATTTTTTATATTTAAGGCGTCTACTCTTTAAGTTTACCAAGCTTATTAACAATGGAAACTTAAATATGTATAGTAAGATAACCCCACTATATGTTCAATTATTTGAATAAAGCATTATTTAAATACGAAACAAAAAAAAATAGCGACTTTTATTAGATTTACAATCTCGCATTATTAAATTTGCCATTACTTAAGTACTTTCCTTGAAGCTAATGCAATTAGGAAAACTTACTTATTTTCGACAAGCAATAATTAATAATAAAATATAAGAAAAAAGTGCCTTTAAAAAAGAGTTGCATATTATTTTCAATGAATTATTATTTCTGAAATGCTTATAAAGAGATAGTATATTATTGTTGTATAAGTATTGTTAGATTAATATTGTTAGATTAATATTGTTAGATTAATATTGTTGTTAATATTGTTGTTAATATTGTTGTATGAGTATTGTTGTATTATTATTGTTGTTTATTAAAATGTTATAACATTACAATACAATCCCCGATTTAAAATATTTAGTAATTAAATAGTTAATTTTAAGTTTTATTTATCCATTTGAATAATAAATTGAATTTTCAGTGCATTAAAATGGTGTAAATAGTTTTATAATGTGCTCAGAAATTCGTAAATATTTCCTTTCCCAAACGTTAAAGATTACAAAAAAAATATTATAAGTTGAACAAAATAAAATTCATATACATTAAGTTTGAAGTTCATAAAATAATAACTAATGCTTTACCCAAAAACGCTTTAAAAAGTTTTAAAAATTCAAGATAATTATGAGCTTTTAACACTTCCTTAAAAATATTATTATTACAACTCTTCAAACAGCAGAAATATGACAATAAAGCTAACACCATCATCTAATTAATAAATACAATTGAACGTTATTGTTATGCCTGTATAATTTCTAAAGGGAATCGCAGTAAGTATTGAAATTGATCACACATTGAACATACTATATTTTTGGAAATGTTTCCATTTTGAATAATTTTAAGACATAAAATAAAACCTATTGCTTTTTTTCCTTTTGGCCTAACACTTGTAAAGTATTGATTAATGTTTTCTAAATTTCAATAAATTCCGATAAATAAAAAATTTTACAAGCACAATTTTTTAAAAATTTTTCCCCTTAACTTGTGAAAAAACACTGTATAAACGACACAAATAACTTGCCTTTTTTGTGTGTGTTTGCATTTCTGTAAAAAGACATTAAGTGGTTATTTTTTTCTGTCTAAATATATTTTGCCTCCGTATTACTTGATTAAAAATTGCAAAAAAATTCTAATTAATTTGTTTTGAATTCAGTTCAAGATAAAAATAATTTCTTATAGCAAAAATTGTGTTTTGTGTAGTGTGTAGCAGAATTGTGTGTTGAATTGAAAATTTGTTAATATCACAAAATATAAAAAAGTAATTGAGATATGAAGTAGATTTTGTGCTCCATTATGTTACTTAATTTATATTTTTATCTGTATCGCATATCGTGTGTAAAATTCACGAGAGAATTTAATTAGTTCTTTTTCAATTAAATAAAAGTTATCACTTTATAGTTAAAATAGTAGCAAACTGGAATTGTTTTATACCCGTTTATATTCATAAACAAAGTTTAGTTTCTAGTTTAAAATCTTATATCATATTTTTTAATTATTGTTCGATGCTTATTTATTTTTATATTTTCAGGCAATCATGTGGAAATTTTTTTCTTTTCACAATTTAATCGATTTTGCTTCTGAAGATTTTGAATAGGCTCAACATGTGACAGGTCACTTTCCCGCCAAGTGTGTCACCATATTATTTGTTTTATTGATGTAAGACGATATAACTGTCAGCAGAAAAATCAGTGGAAAAAGAAAGCCCAAGTTTGTTTCCTTAAACTTTAATATAAAGACAATTAAAAAAATTTATGTTTCAAAAATTGAAATCTAAAAAAAAAAAGAAGCCCTTGAAGATTTAGATGGTGTCTTTCTCTCTATATGAATCAATTAGTAAAATTTACGATTCAAACATTGAAAACGAAAAAAAAGAAGACGAAAAATTTAGATGGTGTCTTTCTCTATATGAATCAATTAGTAAAATTTACGATACAAACATTGAAAACGTAAAAAGAAGACGAAGATTTAGATGGTGTCTTTCTATATGAATCGACAACAGATAAGATAATACTTTACTAAAAAATGTTCTACTTTTTAAAAAAATTGTGAAAGAGCTACAAGAAAAATAATTTCTGTGAAAAGAAAAACTATAGACTCCTCTTTTCGTCATTAATTTTTTGAAAGTGTATCTCGGTTCAAAAAAAGTTTTCATTTGCAATTGTGTCTGCTCGCTACTTTTTTCCTCTAAAACTAATTTTGCCTTGAATTTTAATATATTTGTAGAGGAATTCCTTTTCTATTCTTGTGAAATTATATTTTATCCGAGTTTTTAGTAATACGAGTTGATGATTGCCTTGATTAACTCGAATTATCGGGACTCAGTAGTTAGATGCAATGTATTTAAATAAATGGGTATCGTCTCGTCTTATTTCCATTTATTTTGTCATCTGGGATTTCATTCTTTACTATGCATATAACTATCAGATATCATTCTTCGCAGCTGGGAATAAATAATATTCATTATATATTTTACTTGATTAATTTGTTGAGAAAATATTAAGGAAGGTTTCGAGATGCAGAAAATTCTAATATAAAAATGATCAATCTATTACATAATCTCAATCTTTATATCTCTAAGCAATTAAACATTAGTATTACTACTAAAATCCATTGTTATGATGCATTGATAGTGTTGCAAAGCATTAATTTTATTGTACAAATTGATATTTTGGTTTAATTGAAAAAAAAACTAATTTAAATTTCTTCGCGGTTTTAGTTAAAACTAGATAAAAATATTTTGGAATCACAGTAAAACAACGAAATTAACAGTGTTAATGTTTATAATTTATTATTAATATTAATATATACTCCCAAGCGTACACACATTAATTTTTTGTACACACAAAAATTTGACTTTATACATTAGATTTGATAATAGTAAGATTGAAATAAAAAAATCTTATTCCATAATAAGCATAAACATCGACTGACGAAACAATTTATTTCAATTCCAGAGAATTGCAAAATAGATTGTGTAGTTCTTACTCTAGCAATTTCTTTTCGTCAATAGCACTTGCTTTACAAAATAAATACAGTAATTTTTGTGAACATTTGAATTCATAAAAAGTAATTTTTAAGCTACATCCATCTAAAGAAGAGATCCTATTAATTTCCCTTAAAAGAATTATTCTTTTGTTCTTATTTGATGCAATCATAATCGATATCGAGATCTTTTCAAACAATGTCTTCTTTTGATAACCACCCACTTGGCAAACAGATCCATTTGTCGAAGCTCTTGTTCGGAAGATAGGTTATCTGACACACGTCTTTGTATTCCCAAACAAAAATGTTCTTTGGAAATACTTTTATTGCTTCGCTGAGTACCATGCTTTTATATTTTTGCTTAGAAGTATGTAAGTGGGCTAAATTGTTGTAAATGTTGTAGTATTACTATGTTACTCACTATTGTATCGTAAATAAATTTTACGATACAATAGTTACGATACACAAGTTGTCTTAGTAAATTCTTCCCAAGCAATTTTTGTTTTTGTTTTATTCATATTTAGAAAACTATAAAGTCTATAATATCAAAAAATATTTTAAATTCTGTGGTTCTTCTCTGCCCCAAATATTAGGATTTTTTTGAAGTATTACGCTAATAAGAATATATGCAAAGTATTCAAACTAACCAGGACACAAGAAGATGATTTGTCTATAATGATATTCGTTTCATTTTGTACCATTTTAGTCATACATAAGACTTTATAACGATTCTACAAAAGAAGTAAACATTATATCCATACTGATTTTCTTACAGAAGAATTAACCACATTTGTTTCATATGAGAATAAAGTAGGAAAACAATCCACATAGTTATGTCATGTATGAAAAAGTGATTGCCATTATTTAAGTGTTTTATTTTCTCTAAAAATTATAAATTAATGCTACCACATAATGAAAACTAGCCAATCAAGTTAAAGACATTTTAGAATGTAACTTTTTTTCAATAAGGAAACTAATTTTTAGATAATAAATAAAACGTAATATTCTATTAATTTTTGTTTTCTTAATGAATTAGATGGATATAAAACTAAGCAAAAATTTTTATCACCATACCACATATTAGATTTAGAAATGACAATTAAAGAAAAAGAAAAATTATAATATTTCATACATTTAATATGACTAATACTGCAATTTTAATCATTTTAATTATCTTACCTTGCCTTAGTTCATTTGAAATTTATCAGTATATCTTAAGATTAATATCTTAATCATTGATAATATTGTCAATTTCTTTAAATTAAATTTATTTTTTAATTGTTTATTGTAAAATATGGATTTATTGTGTGACTTTTTCATTGTTTTTTCTCGTTTTTGTGTGTTACTTCATTTTATGCTAGAATAAACAGTCCACATAAGTGCTGCAGTTATCTCAAAAATATTTAACAAACCTCTATCTAATTCTCACTTCTAAATGAATTTCTATGAAAAAAAAATTAATAAAAAAGAATAAAATTTAAATTTAGATTTCCGAAAATTTAAATTGCATTAAAAAATGTGAAAATTAGTTTAGAAATGTTTATCAATTAGTTTTTTTTTTTTACTGTAGGTACATATGAGGTTAAAGAACTTAATTCAATACTTAATCAATTAATTAAATGTTCTAATCAGAATTTAATTAACTATTTAATTAAACCTTATAAAATATTTAAACATTCATAGTTTTTTAGTACCGTGGCATTATATTTCTTTCACATTCTTAGGAAATTTTTACAAATTATGGAATGAAAAGTCCTCTCCGTTTATTTTTCGTAAAGGTAATTAGTTAAACTAATGATCAAAGGAATTTTAGATACTTTTTATGTTACAATTAATACTTTGTTAATAATTGTAAAAAACACCAGAATAAATGTATACATTTTACTTTACATTTATTAGATTTTTTCACAAAAGAAAAGTTTATTTTATAACATTTTACACTTAATTGAATTTTCTAAAAATAATCTCTCAAACAGATTTTTAAAAAAATAATGTTAAAGAAAAAGCTTTTTTTTTTTTTAAACAAAAAAGCCAAAGAAAGGTCTGCAGTAGAAAAGCAATTTTATAGTCTGTAAACGATTAAGTTATTTTTAACGATAAAATGATCTAAAAATAAATTGATATTTTGAGAACCACTCGAACATTTTTTGCAACTTTTTTCGTTCTGAAATAAAATTCAGAAATTCTCCATTGGTTTAAAAATGGAATTTCAATCTTATTTCGCAAGCTACAGTAAGAAAAGCAAATATTTAAATAGCCTCTTTATTGAAGTCCACAGAATGCAAAGAACTCGTCTTTTCTTATGGTATTACTTCCAGTACTTTAAACAATTTTTTTCTGTTAAAGAATAGTTGGTTCTTCTTCTCGTAAAACACTTTTATTCGCATTGTAAATCTTTTCTTTTTTTAAAAAAGAGATTTTTCAATGGAAACGAATTCAATTTGCTGTCAGTATTATTCACAAATTTAAAAGTTTCTTTAGTCTCGATTTTTCATTTAAAAACACCCACGGTTTAGTTAGTAAAGTTGCAATTATTTTTCTAAAATGGTATTAAATAGGCAGAGATATGCTCTATTATGTCTGTTAAAAATTTCTAATGATGTCTTTAAGGATTTTTTAATGAGAATATTTTTTTAATTTAAAAACTTGTATAAATAATTAGTTGTTAATTTCAGCTAGTCAAACTTTTAAATCGAATTGCAAAAAAGTGAAACATTTCACCAATAAAAAAATAAAAGGGTTTTCCCATAAAAAAAAAAAAAAAAATAAAGTTGTTCTCGTAGATGCAATTACATTCAGAAGATTAGAAGTCTGGATATTTATGGATTTTCCAGTTTTATGTCATGTAGCCTATTTTTGGTGAAGAAAATCTTATTATTATTTTTTACTTTTAAGCTAATTCATCATGAAAATCTGCTCCCAGAAATTTCAGTTTCCTATTCATTATTATCTAATGAAAAGATCTTGAATACCATTTACATGGCAAAAATGGCTTTATATTTGGGAAACATCTGATTTTTTACAATTTAAATTAAATATAATTAAAAGTGAGATTTACTTTTATATTGATAACAGCTAACAAACTATCACACAGGAACTACTGTAATCGTGAAACTCTCTTTAAATATGAAAAACTTTAATCAAATGAACAATTGTATTTAAAACATTGAGACTTGACAACACACAACAAATGAGCTTTGTAATTGAAACAAATAAATTTAAAACGTTGTGTTGACTAAAATGAATAGCAGATAAATGAATGCAAATAATAAATTTAATTGCACATGGATGTCGACAAAGAATCACAGCCAATTTCCTTGAAACACTTTTGTCTTAACAAAAACATAGTTTTAAACAACAAACAACTTTTTTTCAGTTACAGTCTGAACAGATAGTGACATTAGAATTGTGACACGCTATACAATTTATCTGTTGCGATTGCTTCGCTTTTTTGTATGTATACTAGAATAAAACTAGATGAAAATTTAAGTAGATTATTAAATTTGATTGGCTTTAAGTTTAAAGCAATTTGTCTAATCAATCTAGTTCTTTAAAATGTATGATTTTTTTTATTTAGATGTTAGATAAAGAAAAAGATGAGGAATAATAAAATTTTGATCTGAATGAACATTTACATCAGAAATCATGGAAATATTTCTGATGTCAGAAATTATGTATATCACAAATCATGAACACAATATTTACCCTTCTATTGTTTAGGATTAAAATTGTATCGTTGCTTATGCCCACACACTTTCAGACTTACTTTATTAATTGATTTCATATCTTAAAATCTAGTCCATATTATATTTAAAATTGAAATATTTCATTCATGAATTAATTCACTTAAAAAGTAATTCACTTTTGAAAAGATTTTAAAAAAAAAAATTGTTTTTACCTAAGGACCAAGAGAAGTCTTGCATCAAATTACTTTTAATATAGTTCATGTCATTGATGTATTTTGTCCAGAATATAAATTTCTAAAGTTATTGTGTTTTAAATAAATCAATTTAATAAATCTTTTCAGCACTGTGTGCAAAAAAAAATCACCGTAGAGAGACAAATAAAACCAAACCTCTCAGCACTTTCTTAAAAAAGTAAATTCAAATTTCCTTCGGCTCTAGTTTGTTCTTCAATGACAGAAAGTTAGAAATCTGATCATTGTACATATTATTTTATTGCTTTCGTATACCCTGATTTTCACTTCATAAGTAAAATTTTAAGCACTTTTATTATAAAAATTTAAAGTCATTGGATTTTAAATAATTCCATTTAATAATAATCTTTTCATTACTTCCATAAAAAATAAGTTTAAAGGTCCTAGTTTGATATTTAATGGCAGAACTACAAAAGCCTCACAATTGTATAGTAGTACATATTAATGAATAAAGAAGTTGAATTATTTTAAACCACCATTTAAAGTAATTTAAATTTAATAATTAAAATTACCTCATTTTTATCCACATAAATTTTAAAAAATAATATTACGTTGTCTTTAATCATATCAGCAATTTTGTATGTTAAAATATTCTATATCAGTACAGATCAGCAATTTACGTTAAATTATACGTTTCCGTAACAACTACTATTACTATTAACAACTACTCTCATATTTGGAATAAGTACTTGATGCGAGTACAAGTACTTGATGCCAGTACAAGTACTTGATCAAGAGAGTTATCTGATCTACCGACTTCTACAATTCTAAACTATTGCATTATCAAATATCGGATTTCAAATCTATTCCAATCTTGGTTTGATGGTTAGAACGTCGTTAACAGCTCAGTCGTGGCTCTTCGCAGGCTGAGAATATAAGCCTAATATCCATCTTCGGGTGACTAAGGCTGTTTAATTAATAGATATTAAAATAATTATTGCAGTAGTAAAAATTATGATAGTAGTAAAAACTGTTACCATTATTGCAGTAGTAAAAACTATTACCATTATTGCAGTAACAAAAACTATTACCATTATTGCTGTAGTAAAAACTATTACCATTATTGCTGTAGTAAAACTATTACCATTATTGCTGTAGTAAAAACTATTACCATTATTGCTGTAGTAAAAAACTATTACCATTATTGCTGTAGTAAAAACTATTACCATTATTGCTGCAGTAAAAACTATTACCATTATTGCTGTAGTAAAAACTATTACCATTATTCTAGTAGTAAAAACTATTACCATTATTACAGTAGTAAAAACTATTACCATTATTACAGTAGTAAAAATTATGATAATTGTAAAAATTATTGTCATTTTCGAAAAAGAAACATGTTTAAAAATATTGGGAAGTAGAATTTTTACATTATTAAATGCGTAATTTTGTAAAAATATGCAACTAAGTCATTTATTTTTATTTATATATTTTCAAATGAAAATCGATTTTATCTGTGACTTGAAATTACGGAAAAAAACGCATGCAAGATTTTAATAAGTAATAAAAAATTGTGCTTTTAAACGATATTTATGAATCAGATTTTGAAAATTTCTATCTTAGTCTACAATATTTTTTATATCTGTAGATTTATATCTTATATGAATAACAGCAAAGTATGTTACTAATTGTGGCAGTAGCAGAAATTTAAAGTCCGCCCATGAAGCAGCTCTTTCTTTTTGGTACAGCCAGGTAAGACCCCAGATAATTTCATTCACATTCTTCTTCTTCCATTGAAATCGAATATTCGCCATTGCGGGTAAAAAAAAATGGCCCTTTTTAAATTTACATCTTACCTTGAAAAAAATATTCCCAGAGTTAACGCAGAATGACAATGAAATCGATGATTGTTTTATATAATTTAGGAAAAAGTGCATATCAGAAAATAATACAAAGAAACATCGACATGTTTCCCAAGTTTTGACGATTAGAAATCTTTTTTGCAAGATTGTGTTGCTTTCGAAGAATGATTTTAAAGATATTCATTTTTATATCGGATATCTTTTTTAAACGATTCCATGTATGTTTCGTTTTTGTTTTGAATGGTATTTTAAGCTTATGTGGCAGTTTCCTAAAAATTTGATAAGGGAATGAAAAATAAAAGGCATGGGATATTAAAAAATAATAAAAAAGAAATGAAAATTTTTAGGTATTATATTATATTTTCACTGTAAATGCATTCTATCGATTGAAAAATCTTAAATAAAATCCCAATGTCTTACTGAAATGTTATCTTTTAAAACTTTTCGAATATATAATTTATTTTATTTTAACTTCCTATTATGCATCATAAAATCTTAACTGAAATAATATTTCTAGAACAGCATTTAACTAAAAATACAAATTTTGTTTTCTGTAAAATGCAAACTAAAAATTATAACCTTATATATTAAGTTATCAATGTTTTTAAATTTCTACAACTTTCTGAAATTACAGTTAATGAAGTCACAAAATAGTAAATCGGGATCAAAATAGAATCGGGAATTCAACTTGTACCGCAACTTGATATAAAGTATTTAGTAAGGATACAAAGTTACGGATTTTGGATTTCGAATTGGAAGACTTTATTTATTTACGATCAGACATATTATATTTTAGTTAGGTATGTATTGTCGCAAAAAATAATAGCTTATATTAGCTTATTTTTTATATATATTAATATTAGCTTATTTTTATATATATTAATATTAGCTTATTTTTATATATATTAATATTAGCTTATTTTTATATATATTAATATCAGCTTATTTTTATATATATTAAAAAATATATAAAAAAAAATTAAGAATTCAAAAATATTTTAAGAGGGTAAAAAATATTATACAATCTCACTGAAATCATATCTCTCGATAATTGAGGCAGGCATTCCTATTTGTTAGCAATCTAATATCCATGCCTATTTTACAATACATTTCAATACAATTCTTGGAAAAAGGAATATATCAAATGTTTTTCATTTTAGACTGATCACGTCCATGTGAAAACCTGGAGTTCATGACATAAAACCGAACGGCTTTAAGTGAACAAAAAAAAATCGAGATGCTATCCAGTTGCTGTCTCTGGCGGTATTTGTTCCAAGTTGAGGTGGTAAAATCTAGTTATAATACAACAATATCAGCATGAGCTTTAGGTAACAATGAATCTGATGTATATTTGCTGTTCCATTGACGTTAGGTTAAAGTACTCGGGTTTAGATACAACAACTAAAAATCTCAATGAAGACAAGGAACAAATTCCATTTTTTAAACAACTATCACTGGCCAACCATGTTATTATTTTACTCACACTAATACTAAATAAAATATATTTTGAAGTAAATCACAATTGTTTTAATTGTTCACGTTGCTTGATTTCTCAATAGCTGAATAAATAACTTTACATTTCTGAAGTCTAGCGCATGAAGTAACATGTAATATTTAATGACTATAATTATTGTTAAAGTTTTAATGAATATAATAATTGTTAAGGAAATTTTTACTTTAAAAAGTCATATATTTAATATTTCTTTTTAAATTGTAATGAAACCTGAAAAACATGTCAGGTTTAATTCGATAAAGAAGTAATTACTCAATATTAAAAAATATATAATATTTATTATTTTTCTAATTTATTCAGAAATAGCAGATAAGAATTTTTGGTCAATAATTCTCTAGACTGAATAATTATTTAGATTATTTTTTTTTACCCTTTACACAAATCTCAACTCTGTTCGATAGCAAGATGTCAGCCATCGGTGAATATTCTTTTTAAGAATTACGTTCGTATTTTATAAGTTTGCCATAAACGTGTTTCATTTGAAATTGCTGTGAACAAAATATCTGTATATTAGAGATATTGCTTTAATATCCACAAGATCAGCATATACTTGCAAACCTGCTTAATTATGAATATTAGATCGAAAAGCTGAAACCGTGTGTCAAATCATTTTTTGCTCTCTATTCCTTTAATGAACTTTTATTGCAAAAATAGAATCAATAGCGAAATATTAATTCAATGTAACGTCTCGCATGAAATTTTTTATTTACTTGTCATTATATTTTAAATATTTCATAAATTATTTAATAACTAATAAACATGGGATAAATAATTTTCAAAATTTTTGTTGTTGATTTGTGCAGCCTGTCTTCTAGTTGTAGGGAATATAACTAAGTTCATAAATTTAATAAATTGGTTTTCATAAGCTTATGTATCCCTGAGTTAAATGCTGCATGTTCACTTAAAAGTCCTGTACAGAATGTCATAAATTTTAAATCTGTATAAATACTTTACAACACATTCGTGTGTGTAGTGGTAGGTATAAACACATGTCCCCTTTTTTTAACACAAAGTAGAACAGTAATCCATTGACTTTGTGAAGACCATGAACCACTTATACGTAGAGAGTTGCACATAAAAATCCTCATTGAAAGTTACCAATCATATATTTATTTCATTCATTTGTACGATATGAAAAATAATTAATATATAATAAAAATTAAATGATATACAGGATATATCAGTAATTTAATAAATGTTTTAGCATTTGGTTTGATTTTTATAATAACAAAGCGCAAAAGTGAACAGTAAAATGTTTTCTGTTCTTTGATTCTTTTAATAATCATGCCTGACAATTTTTTTTCTTAAAATGCATATCTTGATCTAAAGTAACTTGTGCGCTTTAATATATTATCCAGCAAAAGCCTCATTCACTTTGTTGAATTCAATTTTAAAAATGGATCATAATTTGAGTAGTAAAATAATGCGTAAAGATAAAAATAAATAATACCATAAAATACAATTCTGGATCCAAACATTCACTGTTAGCAGACGTCTTAATAGTCAACCAAGTTGATTCTATTGCGTTAGAGAGGAAAATAAATAAAAAAATAACTTAGGATCGCATCCAAGATAGCATTATTGACTAAGGTTCTTATCTCCGTATTTCTTTACAATTAAATAGAAAACATTGAATAAAATATTTTTATAATATTTTAGTATTTACTTTTTTATAAAACTAAAGTCGAATAAACTTCGATGTTTTTACCTTTTATCAAAATCTGAAGATATGTAAAAAAAAAATTTCTATCAGACGAATTTCTAACGTAACAATATGATAAGGTGGGCTGCAGTCTTTACATACCTAGAAAAGAAGAAACATATATAAATATAATAAATTTCTTTTTTTTTTTTTCGTATTCGATGTGTAAAAATAACTTGAATAAAAATAAACCAGTCGCCTTACACAAAATACAAGATGGGAATAAATAGATTATTAATGCAGAAGAAAGCACCTGGTGACATAGACACAACATCGGGATGAGTCATAACAAGGCAGCAATTGAAGGACAGATGGTTTCTCTTTAGTCTTCTTTCATATTAAAAAATTCATTTTTTGTACAGGCAATCTTTACATGGATTATAATAGACAATAGCAAGATTATTTTTGAACTTTCGCTATTCAATTGATTAAGCAATCTTTTCCATAAACACAATGTTGAGAAAAAAATCCTTCACAACACCACACATTTATTTCCTAGATAAAGAAATTACTAAAATGCTCTTAAGAAACGAAAATTATTACGACAGAAATAACTATATATTTGGCTATAAACAATTAATGTACCTACGATTTTATTAATTTAAAAGTGGACGAATCACACTCTAAGAGCTAAGGTTGCATGGTGCCATATTAGTAATTGATGGTGACGCAATATATAAACGAGTAATATAAAAAAAAAAAAATTAAGTCACTTCCTACTTAGGTCATCAAAGAAAATTTTTATTTTAGTTATTTATAACCCTGCTAAATTTTTCTCCCATATAAAAATAAAAATAATTAATTAAATTTAATTAATTAAAATTAGAAAAAAAAACTGTATTAACATCAAGTGTCATCCACTACAAGCTCAAAAAAAATGTATTTGAACTTGAGTGGATGAATAAAAGTATTGGTACTTACGTATTAACGGTACCTTGGCGACAGTTGCGCCAATAAAGTGCATACGCGCTAACCGCAGCTACAGATTTGGCGCCAATCTACACTTAAAATTTTTATTCCAAATAATAAAATATATATGAAACACTTCATTTAAAATCAAAACGCTTTCAAAATATTTTTATTCCAAATAATAAAGATTGTCGACACTTAAAAACCGCCAAGTCTGTCACCAAAGTACCGTTAATACGTAAGTACCAAAGTATTTTATTAACGATTGAAAATTTGAACAAGATATATATAGGGAGAGTGTGAACTAATAGTAGGAATTGAAAAAGATGTGTTATATGCAAGGGTCAAATAATTTTCAGTTTCATTGCTGGTGGTGCTGTTCCTGTGATAGCTTATAATATAAAGTTGACAACAAGTGACCAATTGCCCAATGTTCTGAAAAATACCAAAGGTAAATAAATAAATAAAAAAAAAGAATTTGATCACACTGAAAGGGAATGAAAAAAATTCCATAATTAAAGTAAAATCTTCAGAGGTTTTCCAGAATTTTTCAGAGGAACATAAAATTCTATTTTCTAGATTACAATATTTTCTTGCCCATTGAAATTATTAAAGAATTTAAATATATCTAAAGAATCTTAAAGTTGAGAGTTTTATGGATTTCAACATTTCTCATGAACCACTTCGCATCAGTAATTTGTCTGATGGTAATATTTTGGAGTGCATCTAATTTTCGAACTTGCAGTCTGCGGTGAAGATCTAAATTAGGCATGCGTAGGTGATAATAGGTATGAGTACTGCCTATGAAAGTAGTTTAATTTCTCTTCTTATCAAATAAATATATTTACATAATATATATTTATGTTAACAATATAAACAATATTTATTAAAAATTGAATAAAATAATACATTAAAAAATAAAGGTCTTTAAAGCAGGATATTAAAAGTGATTTAATAAATTATTTACTATTTAATTCAATATTCATACAAATCAAGCACAGAAATAGTTAGTCAAATGATTTCTATTTAGTGATTTTTTTAATACTAGGGCATGAAAATATTTGTTCACAGATATGTATTGATCCAAATAGTCTTTACATTTTTAATTAGGGTTACACTTCACGATAGGAACGATCCCAACAAGTTCGTTGGTGCAATCTTAAAATGAACCATTTTTTCGGGACTACCATAAAATAATGATTTCTTAAAACAAACATTTGAAATGGATAATGTTTGATACGCAATAGAATTAACACACTTGTGACAGGACAAGAGCAAAATAAGTAATGTAGATAGAGATCCTGCATCCAGGCTGGAGCATAAATAAAATGTCTTAATCTCTCAGTTTTCAATAAATTATAAAGCATCGATTAAGGCATTTTTCCAATACTTGAATCTTTACTTTTTATCCAGTTAGAGGCTGATCGTTTCCATGTTTTAATCTTTCATCAAAATTAGAAATCTTAAAAATAAACCTCTTATAACTTTTTAAAACAACATTGACAAATAATGACGCGATCCGCAGAAAAAGACATTGCAGAATCCAGCTCATTGCAGTGTCCTACCATTCCTCCTATGACAGGAAAAGTGGGAGAATTTCATTCACCCTAAGAGAGTTTTGCAATAGTATATTTTTGCAATAGTACATTTTCAATATTCATTAAGCGCAAACATTAAATATGAAGAGAGAGCAATTCTTGTCTGTCTAACTTTATTTTTTTAAGAGGCTATAAAATTAAGATTTTTTTATTAGCTCAAATAATAGCTATAACAGTTTTGTACATTAATGCACAATTTTAAATCTGAATCTTCAATATTTCAGAATTTATTCAAATTTTTATTGAAAATGACAGAAATTTAAAAAGGCGCCTGACTGCAAATAGTCCTTTAAGCGTGGTTCTGGTATTTTCTTCACTATCTCAGCATAAGGAATATTGAATTAGTTAATTTTATTCTTGTTGATCAGAGAGTATAAAAGAAAAGGTAACCGTAACTGACTTGGATTGTTTACATTGTGAATATGTTGTCGTGTGAAGTTTGTTCATAGTTCTTGAATAAAATTTATTCAAAACAACCATCTGTTATTACAAAAATGTATCTTTTTATCCTTTAACGTAGACTTTGGTTAAAATATTCTAATTAGTCATTTACTGAAGGAAATTTCTTTAGCTTATTTTGTATTTCTATTAGAAATTTGTCAAGACCCAAACATAAATAGGTGGTTATGAACGTACTGCTTTGAAAGAATGGAGTCAATCCAATGCAAAACGAAAGTAATATTTCTAAAGCTTTCCATCTAAGGCCAAGAATATACAGGAAGATGCATCTATTAGATGTTCTGCACAAGAATCTCATATTAATTAATGTACCTAAAAAATAAAGGATGGGAGTGAAAGCCCAAATTTTGTAATTGTAGATGTTAACATGCTGTTATATTTTAGGGGTAAAATATGGATTTTCCCACTAGGTAAAAATTGTATTTGTGTGCAAACAACTGGGAAGTGAAATATACACCTCAAAAATTTGTAATCAAATCATTGTAGTAGGCGAAGTCTGACCCTTTTCAGAATATTGTATAGGGTATGAAGGCCATAAAAATTCCTGCAACTTTAATCATCACGGATCTTCAGGTTCAATGAAAATGGAAACACCGTGAAAGCTATAAGCAAGATCACAAAAAATAGGTTTACTGTACACCATACTATGAAGTTTGAAAGAAGAAACAGTTAAAATTTCTTACGATATTGGCATGCTGTTCGTAGAAATAAGGGGAATATAAATTCAATGAAAATTGGCATTTATGCAACACTGTTGCATAACAGTTCTACTGATACTAAACTGCAACATAATGAGTGCATTTGTGGAAAAGATTCTTGGTGTTTTTATCAAGCATAATTAGCAAGTGGCGAAATAACTGGTCCACATAGAACTCATATAAAAATAGTCACCAACGAAGATTATTTACCATAAATTATGCCAGTTTTTCAAAGACTTGTGTCAAATGAACTTTTGAATGCATGAGATGTCTCACATAAAAATCAAATGAAAGTGTGTTATGCAGTAAATATTCGAATGAGGCTTCTGCTTCTTTCCACAGAGTTAAAATTTCAGTGGCTGATTCAGTTTAAAAATTAAATGTTGAAACTTTTAAATCATTATAAAGTATACATTCTGAAAAAAACGTTTTTTTTAATAGTCAGTCAAGATCCTCAGTTATATGGAGAGATTATAGGCTTGTTTATCAAAGGAAGAAAAATAATATAATGTATGCGTTAGCACGAAAAAATTAAACATGCTGAAAAAAACCATAGAGAATACTCTAATTTTAAAAAGGAAGGGCTTACATATAAACCTGTATCTTCTTAATTACTATAGCACACTACGGATTATTAATTACTGTTGGGACATACAGTGTTTTGCCTTTCCTTTTAAATAAATTTTTTGCCAAAGGTAAGTGTTTTTTTTTCTTTATTTGTTTTTTTTTTTTACCAGGATTTAATTTTTTTTTTATATTTTTCATTTACTGATATGTGTTTAAAACACCGCATATTTTGTAATGAAAATATATGCATGAAATATTTTATCTATGCTTAAATTTATACATTTCTAATTACTATGTGTGTATATAGATAGCAGTTTAAGAGGTTAATTTTCAAAAAAAAAAATATACTTTAAATGGCTTTTTCTCCATGTTCCTTTCTCTTTTCTTTCATTTTTTGAAAATCCTAAAGCTTTTATTTATTTATTTATTTTGTATTTGAGTTAGAGGTTTACAATTTTTGTATATGTTCTTAAATATGTATGGGATAAAACTGTAGATGGAATTAGCACTCAGGCTTTTATTATTTTTCATTAATAAAATTATATGAAAAAGTATAAATTTCCATCATTTTTCACTATATATCACAGTATATGTTTACGTTGTTATTTCTAATGTAGCTGGCAATACAGAAGTTAATCTTTATGCCATAGACAAAGGCTGCACCACTGTTACTCATTTAGCACTACCCAAGAGGTACGTGTAGCTTTGAAGATATGCTACGGACACGAGTAACACAGTTTCCTCAAAATTTTATATTTATAAACAAAAATTATAATATAAATGCAAGTTGATCTTCTTTGGAATTTAAAATTCCTGTGGTCCTGCAAAATTCCTGTAAATTCTGTGGATGTAGTTTTATTAAAATGATGAAAAAAATTATTAAAATGTTTGGTTAAAATACCAATTATTATTTAAATAATGAGTAACAACAAAACAAGAACGTAAAACTTTAGATATACTGTAAAGTAAACCTTTAGATTTACTGTAATGTCTTAATATTTAGTGCATAGAGTAATGTTTTTGGAATATAAACATGGTCTTGAATTGTAATCGCAGTAAAAAAGCATTGAATTGAAAACGCTTGCATTGAAATCGCAGTCCACCTTTACAGGCTTTTGCACGATTGTCATTATGGTTTCGTCTACGTTGTATATTCGTGTGTCGCTGAATTTGTACTTTTCAATTACAGCTTGTAAAATCTTTAAGTGGTTTTTGACTTCGTTCTTGTTAAAAGCGGTCACAGGGCTTATGCTTTTCTGATTGGATTTTCTTAATGATATGGACGGATCGCGTTTAAGAAATAACGCCAACCAATCTTTACCGGGTTTTTTTTTTTTTTTTTTTTTTGACAAGGGAGGGAGGGATATTCAGAAAATTGGCTTCTATCCAGAGCGATATTACGAAAAGTTCGGTTAGGTTAATTTTATCTCGTGAGGTTGATTTAGATATTCCAAAAGATCTCCCTACTTCTGTGATTTTTCGGCTTCTTTGTAAAACTGCTGCAATGCCTACTGCCCAAGTTCCCTCATTATTACGCCGCATATAATTACAAGACATCTGTTAAATAGACAAAATGCCCATTTGGTAAAAGAATTTTTGGTACTGAGTAATACTATGTATTAGGTTTCGGTGTAAGGTAATAACGCACACCATTTGCCATGGTGTGAGAAATTACTCCAAACAAAATTTATTTATCCATCTGGTCTTATTTCGATTGAAAATGATTAAATTGACAAAAAAGGTAGTTCTAATAAAAAATGTCAGATTTTATAATATTTACAGATGAAAATTTTTATTAATGCTTACAAAGAAAACTTACAAAAACCGAAGGACCAAAGTATTGATTTCTCCCAAATCCAAGAATGTTCTAACAATGACAAGAAACGAGACGATAGGAAGGGTTAATGTGTAGCACATACTACTGTGCCCAAGAAGTAAGACCAATTTTTTTTTTTTTCAAAAACATATTTATTTATTCTTCCAAATTTATTTCATCACCTTCAAAGTAATCCCCTCTGGATACAATACACTTATGCCAACCTTTTTTCCAATCCTCAACGCATGCTAAAAAGTCATCGTCATGGATGGCCTTCAAAGCGAGCGGCGATTCAAGTTGAATCTCTTCAATCGACTCAAAACTGTGCCCCGGAGTGGTCTTTTGAGTTTAGGGAATAGCCAGAAGTCGCGCGGTGTGAATACGGTAGTTGTGGAAGGATATGGGTTTCTTTTTTAGTGAAAAAGTCACGAAGAATCAATGCAGTGTGAGCTGGCAAAATGGAATTGACCGTTCATTTTGAAATTCCAACACCATCAGTAAAGTCTCTTACTGTAAATAGACGGTTTGCAAGCACCAAATCTTTAATTTTTTGTTGAGGTTGATTGTCTACCAGAGGGCTCTTCGTCTTCAAAGCGTTCTCTGCCTTCTTTGAACTGTTTATACCACTTCTAAACATTTCTTTCCGATATAGGAATGCTCCCCGAATACCTTCTGCAACCTTCTATACGTTTCCGCAAACAAAGTTTAATGCAAGTTCTTTGCTCAATTAATTCAGACATTTCAAAAATCGCCGGAATCACTTTTAGCGTCTCACAAAGCCAAGCGTAACTCAAAACTAATGAATACTTTGTCGTCAAATTTCACACAGATGTCAAGGGCAGTGCCAGCAACCTAGAAAGAAAAAAATTGAAATTCTATAAGACCCAGGAATTTTAAATTGAAAATGGGTCTTACTTTTTGGACACAGTAGTATTCCTTAAATGCTATACGCTGTCAATACAAAACCATCCTCTACACATTTATTCTCCCTCCCGTTCTTCATATAGGGAGGAGGCAAATATAAATCAGAAAATTTTCTAATAAGAATTTTTACTCTTGTAAGGGAAGTCGTCGATACTCGAAGACTGCTTGTATGCTTTTCCGAATGCAATGAAATAAATTGAGATAAAAGTGATTAGAATTTTCTTTAAAATTTGAAGAAAAACTGTAAGCTATTTGGCTGGTTGATTTACTTTATTGCTTAAGTAATTTTTGTGTGTGTGTGTGTTACTTATATTACAATCTATGTTTGAGGGAAATATTCATTTCGGATTTTCTACATATTCATTCATTCATTAGGAATTCTATTTAATTGGTTTAACAAATTAATGATTAAAAATATAGGAAATAAACGGAAAATATTATTTAAATATAAAAATTATTTAAAATATAAATTTTTTTATTAAAATTATGAACTTTTTTTTTATTTATTTTAACATATCAAATAAGAGAACTGTTATTTAATTTTTACAATCAAATAAATTAATACAAATGTTTTAATCAGTTTTTTAAATATCCTGTTGTTCAAAAATAAGTTGAGTTGTGAGAGCACTCTGACCGCTATCCATTTTCATTTCAATATTTAAAAAAAAAAGTTATTTCTACTTTAATTATTTACTTTAACATAATTATTAACACCAAATAGGGTATTTTAATCAATAAGAAATTTTTCATTTAGTCGAAAGTTAGACATAAAAGTGCTAGATTCGTCAACTTATGAAAGAGGAAGGTATAGAAAAAAAGATACTGTTATTACTTCGTCGTATTGACGTCAATAGACATCAATTTTATTGAGTAATAAATAATAGTAGATAAAAAAAACAATCCCAACTTAAATATGGCTTGGTCAGTTAATGTGTTGATTTCAGGATGGAAATATTACTCACATTTCAAAAGCAGTATGAAATCCAGCAGTGTTTAATAAGAAATTACAGAGCGCTTCAGCAAATGAATATTCCAACACCAAGCTGGTTGTGGGACTATTTTCCTGGATCTAAATTAATGTAGAATATTTAATCTTTAAAAATAAATTCTCTACTTTTTTTTTATTGGGGCCTGAATGGCAGAGTGGTTAGCGCTCTGGCTCTCTGTATCACAGGTTTCGGGTTCGAGTCCCGGTGGTGCCACGGATGTTTGTAGTGGTTCGGAATCCACTTTAAACTGTAGGTCCCTATCTAACATGATCGTAGAGAGTTGTGGGGGTATTGTTACTCCGCGTCAGTAGTTTATCTTCAAGCTACACACCTCCTAGGTAATGATAAGTGAGTGACGTCTGTGCAGCACTTGTCTTAAGACATCAAAGGCAACTTTTTAAGTGTTTGCTAGCTGCATTAGAAAAAAAAACTATTTTTATGAGTATAATATAAAAGCAGAACACACTGAGCATTTTGAACCAACCAAATTTGCTACACTTTCTACTAAGTAACAGTAATACGATAGTCTACAATAGTCTTTTTTTAATACAATAGTCTACAATTTTGAAATGCATACTTTGTACCAAATATCATTATATTTTATTGTTAATTCCAGTGTGGCCTAACCTGCCAATAACACAAAAAGGCTCAAACCATTTATGTTTATAATATTTGCGAATCTTTTATAAACTAGTATAAAATAAATTTTCATTCGAGGAAATAAAACATTTGTAATTGTTCATTTAAAATGCAACAAAATGTTACAGTATAATAATGCTTAATAAATGTAAATGATGTATTTTGTTGTATTCTTTCTGGTGGGTGTAGTATAGCAGTCTCCCATTTTAGGAATCCTGAGTAATACTGAAACTTTTACATGTCTGCTACTTCTAGCAAATAACTCCAGATCAAATGTCCGACATTTTAATACAACAACACTGTATTCTTTGTTAAAAATTTGATGTCATTTCAAGATTCATCGCATATTTATATGCTTTTTATGAAACGCCTTACGAGAGCCTTTTATGATGGCCTGTCTGTTATCCACATACATTTTACAACAGATATAATAATTCGGTTCTGGTTATGCAAATACCCTACTCAGAAATTAATACTGAAATTCCTATTCGATATTGAGTAACATTTCTACACTAAGAGACATCACGATAAACCTTTCTCAGAATAATTACTTAGCTCATTATTATACATCATCCATTATTAATAAAATTACTTCTACTTAAAATTTATCATATACTATACTTTTCTATTTTTAAAGTGGTAAATAAGAAGCAAAAATATGTGCGCTCTACAAAGTCATCATTTACAAAAAAAAAAAAAAAATTATAATAATAATAATTGCAATTCACGAGAAAAATGAAAAATAAATTTTATTACAAATTATTTATATATATTACTGTATTTTCGTCATTAAATAAAAACTTTTTGTTGGATATACAAATTAACCAGTGAGTTCTCATTTTCCCAAGACGTTGTTCATGCATATAGTATTCCACAAAAATCACACACAAAATGAGTAATAACAATAAATATTTGTTATTACGATCGATCGATAATATTTGTTAAATCGATTGTTTTTCAAATCTTAAAGATGGAACCTTTTTTTTTATTGTCTAGAAAATAATTACAACATAAGAATGTCGTCTGTTACGTGTAGTTAAATTATTCGTTACGTATTTGAACTCAAATTAATCGCAATTAAAAGTTGTTCTTTTGAAAGTTATTTTCGAAGTCATATTTTTTATTCGTATCATTAAATTTTCTTTGATTTTCAAGAAATATATGGTATTTAAATAGTTAAGGTTATTCGTAATTACTTGCTAACGGTGTATATTATTTTTGTAAATTAGACTATTTATAACATTTTTCTCCTTTTCAATGCCGGGATGTGGTGGGGGATACTGCAACTTTAGAACTCGACTCACGAAAACTCGAAATCTTACTTTTTGGGCACAGTAGTATAGTCGTATCGCCATCGACTGACTTAATTTGTCCTATCCCGATTCGAAAATTCGCAAGTTAATTTCTAGAAAATAGATTTCCAATTTAAATTCGGTTTTAAAATAAAGTATTTGCAGATGTATCTAAAACAACAAGACATAAACATCTTTGTTACCCCAGGCTCATTATATGTCTGTGTATTGAAAGAGAAAGAAAGACCTAATAAAGATCTTTAATTAAAATGGAAAAGAGTTCTAAGAGTTCGGCATGATAGATCTTATATTTTTCCATATTTATGTTACATTTTGCAAAGGTTAAATTTGGCGCTATAACTTCTACTTGGGAAAGGTACCAAATACTTCAGTAGTTCACTAAGTTGTAAATGTTTTACAGTTTAAGCATATAAATAAAGTAAAAACCAAGTAATATAAAAAAAAAAAAATGTAAAGTCAATTCCTACTTTTTTTTTCACTATATTGCAGAAAAGTCCTTTACAAATAAAAAGATGAAATTTTCCTCTTATATCTGGCTCCACCTATTATTAGATACATGCAACTTAAATCTAAATAATTTTTTAATTTATTAATTAAATTTAATTAATGAATTAAAATTTGAAAAACTGTATTAACATCAAGTGTCATACACTACAAGTTCAAAATGTATTTGAACTGGAGTGGATGAATAAAAATATTTTATTAACGACTGAAAATTTGAACAAGATATATATAGGGAGAGTGTGAATTAATAGTAGGAATTTAAAAAAGGTTGACAAAAAGTAGAAAGGTTAATAAAAGAATAGCAAATAAGATGATAAAATACATTTTTATTTTTAATGGATCGTATTTTATTAAGACGAATAAAATTAATACATTTCTCTTTTAAATTGATAAATTTTATTTTTATAAGAATAAAATTTCTTTATTCAGTTTTGAATTGCATTTACGTTTTAACACTAAGCACCTTTCCTAAGATAAAAATAGTGATTTTTTTTAAATAAACTGTGGGGTAAAAAATATATATTTACTTAATTGTTTAAGAGCTTTTGAATGGATTTCTAAGATAGTACTTCATCAAATAAAAGAACAAATATATCCAGTATTATAAAAGAAATTTTTCGATTTAATTTATGTGTTTGTTCAGATGATTAATTTATTTTCTATAGTAGTAAAAACAATTTTGCATTAACATGCTGTTAAAAAAATTCTGCAATGGTGTATAATAGCGATATAAATAATATATTTATCTAACGTTAAAAAGTCAGGACAGCCTTCGCCTTATTTTTTTCCCAGAAACGCAAGTGCTCATACTCAATTAATTTATGTGCTGGTTTGGCTGATTAATTTAGATTCTATAGTAATCAAATAATTTTGCATTAACATGATGTTAAAAAATTTGTAATGGTGTACAATAGCGACATAAATAATAAATTTATCTAACCTTAAAAAGTATGTCAATACAACCTTCGCCTTATTTTGTCCAGGAACTTGATATGTTTTTAAGACCACCTCGCATTTTTTTATAATCTCTTACTTTAGCCCTATTTTCATTTTTCTAGTTTTAATTTTCTATCCCATGCAGAAAAAATCATCACTTCATCACTTTAATCATCACTTTGTCATGTACATTATTCTGACGAAAATATGATAAAATTATTAAGCTCTTTTCTGTTTATGTAATTGCATGAAATAAAAATAACGCATTTTTTTCATTGTTTGGGTAAAAAAGTATGTTTTTAAGACAAAAGGCATTCGGGTATACAAAACCCATGTTAATTGTGTTGCTTTTTCTAAAACGTATCAGGTCGTCTGACTTTATTGTAAACAATTACAAAACAGATTTAGATTCAGTTATATGTTTCATTATCTCATTTCGTATTTTGAATGCCAGACTTGTAATCGAAATGTAGTATGAAACAAATCTATGTATATCATGGTCCAAAAGTGTTTTTATCTCGAAAACATTGCATCTAAAGTGATTCGTAAATATTGATAAATCAGTTCTAATGAAATAATAACTAAAAACAGTATCTCATCAAAAGGATTTTAATAACAAGAAACGGAATTTATGCTATTCCCGATATTGAATCCTCAAGAATTCCAAAAGAATGCTACTGCTTGTAGACTACAGGGTGATACGAATCGACCACATTGAATTAGGGTTAAGTGAAAAAGATCATGAAGAGAAAGAAGCACTATCTCTTGTAGGTATTTGAGTGATACAAGAGCATCTATAATCCAACCTGGCAGGTTTTTTTTATACAATGAAAGAAAAAAAGAAACTATCTATTTCACAGAAGGTTCACAGTATTTTCACGATTTGTTGAAGAGAGACACGAAAGAAAGAAAACGTATTTAATATCGATGTTGACTCGCTTGAGATCATTTGTAATGTGTTGTGGCTGGATATTTCTTTCCAGTTTCAGATCGATTTCGATGTCGTGGTTAATCATTGTTGTCAGTGCTCGTACTGAAGTCATGGGAGTCCTTGACTTTCCAATAATACGGACCTCGGTTTCTCTGATTTATCTAAAATGTTTCTTGTCAACATCTTATAATTTATTTTTTCAGACCTTTTGTTTTGATTTTTATTGATAAACAGATTTATCGGACTTCTGTAAAAGATCCTGGATTCTTACCAGTTTATTGGCATTCATTGATCTTTGCGTGACATCTGCGCTTGTGAAGCCATCATATGCAACATTTTTTCAATAAGCAGTATCGCATCCATCCATCCATTCCTTCGTTAGTGCGTAATAATGGTATAGTGTTTCCATGATAGAAAATAATATGAAAATTTAAATGTAATTATGTTTTAACCTATATCATGATATTTTGCTATATTATTGATTTTACATTAATTTTAAAAATGTTATTAAGTTAATTAAACGTTTAGCTAACAACAAATATATTAAATTAGAAAAAAAAAAATGGACTGAAAATAATAGTTTATTAAACGCAATATTAAGCATTACATATAATTAAGTAATAGGCTATTTATAATGTCAAATGAGAAATTTTTTAAGAAGTTAGATTAAAGGTTTGTAAATTTATTTATTTAAATTTTTTTATATAATATAAACTGATTTCATGATTAAATTTAAATTCTCAAAAAAAATGTATTCACATTAATTGAATCAAATGTCTTAATGAGAGAGAAGTTATTAAAAGAAATTTTTAATCAATTGTCTACAAAAATAAGCAAAGTTCAAGAAACAAATGAGAAATTTTTTTAGGAGTAAATTTAAGTTTTGTAAATTTTTTAAACTCTTTTTCATACGATAAATTAATTGTATAAAATTAATAAAATTTTAAAAATGTAACTTTCATGTAAATTTCATCAAATGTCTTGATGGGAAATAAGTTAAACCAAAAAAATTTACATTTTTAAACAATTGTTTGTCACAAATTTTTTTTAAAGTTTTTTAAGACAAAATCAAAGCGACTCTAGAAAAATGAATATTATTTCATAATTACAATTCTGAATTAAAAGACATCATTCAGGAGCTTAATTCCAGAAACCTTTTGTATATAACAAATTTGATTTGTCACTCTACGGTCATTTTATTCACACTTTTAGGCTAATTAGACAGGGGCCTACAGTTTAAAGTGGATTCTGAACCATTAACAAACATCGATACCACCGCCAGGATTCTAGCCTGAGCACCAAAGGCCAGATAGCTACCCAATTAGCCAACAGGTCTACAAATAATAGAAGTTATACTCTTTTTTATTAAGGGTATCTGAGATTATTGTGGTAAAGAATTGAATGTATCTATATTAACCTTTAGACAAATAGCAAGAATAACAAAAAATGTTGTAAGTGTTACGCAATTTTGCAAAAAGAAGAACCAATAGATTTATTTTATTTTTAAACAAACAATAAAGAAAATAAAGTGCTCTCAAATTACGAATTTCATCTGAAGAACGTCAGAATTTCTTAACGATGTAATGGAAAATACTTCTTGTATGTCATAAAGCAAATTACAGAACCCTGAAATGATATGTCAGGATTTTTTTACCAGTTTTAGGCATAGTCATATTAATTTCTAAATGGACAAAACAACGACAGTCCTTTTTTAACTTCATAACAAAATAATTTTGTTTTCACAGGCAATTATATTTTAAGTCTGTATATTATTACTTTAATGCACACTTATAATTAAAGTACTGGGTAATCTCTCATTTACCTTTCATTTTTTGTTTTCTTCTTCTACTCTCCTTTCCCTTTTGTCGCCAAAAATCCTAAATCCTAATGAAACCTAGGGGGAATTGAAAATGTCTTCTTTTTTTTATTATTATTTCTCCTTCAGAGTATAAGGAAGAATTCGAAAAAAAAAAAAAAAGAAAGTACGATGCATAAAAGAGAACTTGTCTAGTAATTAAATCTCCGTCTGCAAGAATTAGGCGATGAACTCGGCATTTTTTTTTTTTCAACGGAAACACAGCTGATGTATTCTAAGTATGCAAAGTTTTCTCCATATAATTCTCTTTCTTTCTAGTTCACAAGTAATTTGAATGTGAGTTTATTGATTGCTCTCTTCAAATGTAGGTTTTTTTTTTTCTTTTTTAAAGAAATGGCTTTTGAAAATCACTTCTTTGTTAAGCACTTAAGCTCAAAGAAATTGGAAATTGTAATATAATTGATTCTTATTGAAATACGAATTGAAGAGCGGGCATTCCATTATGTTATTATCTTTAAAATTTAAATAATCTTCTCCGGTGCATTGTGAATGAAGAATTTATTTTCATTTGAAAAATATTTAAAGTCAAAAATTGAAATGCAATAAAAAAGATAGTCCTTTATATTCTTATTGTTAAAATTTAAATCAAACCGCACAAGTGTATTAAGGATAAAATATTTCTTTAACGCAAGATAAATCCTAATCGAAATATATATGAATTTATTTAATTTACTAGTATAAGCATATTAAGTCATACCCAAACTATGGTATTAAAAATTTTTTAAATTAATAAAATTGGCGTTTATTGATCCTTTACCAGAATGAATAAGCATTAATTAACCATGCATATTTAATAATAATTTGGTAATAAACAAAATTGAAACTAATAAGTCTTTTTTTTTCAAAAGTTTAAATTATTTAAATATCTCAATATCTTATATCAATTAACACTTGCTAGATATGACGTCTGTTAATTTTTTAAACAAGAATAAATTATTGCAACAGACGTTTGAACTCAGGCAATAAGACCACAATAAGTTACGTTACAAATAAAAGTGATTATACAAGATAGCAAGCATTTTAAATGGCAACTATCTCGATTATTTTTTCAATTCCTACTATTAGTTCACACTCTCCCTGTGTATATTTATATATCTTGTTTAAATTTTCAATCGTTAATAAAATACTTTTCATTCCTCCACTCAAGATCAAATACATATTTTTGAAACTTGTAGTGCAGGACACTTGATGTTAATACAGTGTTTTACAAATATTATTCATTAATTAAATTTAATTAATTAATTTTAGTTTTATATGGGAGAAAAAAATTTTTTTCTTATATAAGATATTTAGCAGGATATAAATTTAGGAATAAATACCGTCAGTGGCGAAGCGTAGATCGCCGGAAAAATTTCTTTTTCAGATTCTTTTTTCATTCTGGGTTGTCTGAATCAAGGAGAAAACAAAATGGGAAGTACTAAAAATAAAAATTTTCGTTGACCTAAGTAGGAATTGACTTTAAAAAAAAAAATTTTTTTATATTACTTGTTATACTAAATCTATACATAATATCTGTATATAGGGCATCAATCTAGAATGCAAAAGAAAGGGACGATAGATCTTTC